>CM040238.1:166677796-166819866 GCA_022545495.1 Chrysanthemum lavandulifolium | reverse complement strand
GATAGTTTATGAAAAATTGACGCCCTTCTTACCCTTGCTTGCCGCCTCCCTCCCCGTCATTTTTATTTTGGTCCTTATGACCAACTATATAAAAGCCTCACCCACCCTCATTTGATACTCTCTCTCTCTCTCTAAAACACATACACTACCACTATTTTCTCTCTCTCTACTCTCAGATTAATAAACCCTAACCCTAAAAACCACCATGTGCCGCCATATCCGGCCATATTCGGCAAAATCCGCGGTGGTATCTCACCTCTAGCACATTTTGTAGATCTCTTTCCTCTTTCATCCTATATATATATATATATATATATATATATATATATATATATATATGTATATATATATATGTATATATATATATATATATATGTATATATATATATATATATATATATGTATATATATATATATATATATATATATATATATATATATATATATATATATATATATATATATATATATATATATATATATATATATATATATATATATATATATATATATACATATATATATATATATATATATATATATATATATATATATATATATATATATATATATATATATATATATATATATATCTTATAAGCTTCATTAACACCTCAAATCTTACAAAAGCGATTCGTGATTCTAGGGTTTCATTAAATCTTGTAGATCGGGTTGAGAAAAGGTAAATGGAACATGGGTCAAGCTTGTTTTGGTCATGGAAAGCCACGCATGGGTCTCCTAGGGCTCGTACATGGTTCGAATTTTAAGGGTTTTGGGTGAAACATGGGATTAAAACTAATTTGCAACTAATAAAACATATAGCTAGTGATTTGGTATCATGTGGTGTATCATATTGTTGAATTTTTTCATTTTAGGCTTAGTTTCATGAAATGGGTCTAGATTAGTTGTTGGGTTTGATGTTTGAATGATGATTGGAGGTTGATTTATTGTGTTTGGTTATTGTAGAAGTCATTTGGGAGCGTTTGGTTGAGTAGGTTGAGGCATAAGAGCCACCAAACCCACGTATGGTTCGTGGGTGGTGGTGTACGAGACCCATATGGACCACGGGTCCGGGTCGGGTTATTGTGGTATCTTGTTGGTTGATGTTGTAGGCGTTTGGATGAGACGCGTGGAGCCGAAAAGCTTCTAGAGTTTGTTTGGTTCACGTGGTCTTAACTCATGACAGTGTCGTGACCATTAGGATCATAACATTGGTTTCGGTATATTTGGTAGAATGATTGGTGGCGAGTTGATTTGGGTTGATTTGAGAATGAGTTCGCTATTACGATTAATTACTTGGACTTATATATAAATTGTCAACTTTGAGCAGCGTCGGTGTTACTTTGACTTTTTAGTCATAGTTGACCCCGATAACGCCGTAACATGGACTTTAGTATATTTTGGACTATAGATTGATTAAAAACCAAGAAGTCATGACTCGTGCTTTTGGACTCGAAACGAACAACGATATGAAACTAATATTCAAATTATTGAATATATATATATATATATATATATATAGAATCTAGATCAAATAAGATCAAGCTTAAAGTTGTTAAATGAGATCCAACTAAATTTGACAAGCGACACTCTCCTTACAACAAAAATATTTTTTTCTTAACTACAACTAAAATTGTTAATGCTTGATAGATTTCTTTTTAAAATTCTGAAACTTAGGTGATACACTTTGATTAGAAGTGTAATGTATCAAGTTTTGTATGTGTATCAGTTTTGGAATATTTATTAGTGTAATGTGTATCTCAATCCAAACTCATGTATCATTTGGTTATCAGGTTGCTAAAATGTTAATTTGTATTAAAATATTATTTTTATGTGTATTATTGCTAAAATTATTAATTATAAATGTTTTAGTAGTTTTTAGACTTGATCTTATTTTTAAAACTTTAAGCTTGATCTCACGTTAACTCTCCCTATATATATATATATATATATATATATATATATATATATATAGGTTTGGGTTATTATGAAAGATGTTTAAAATGAAAAGAATGAGAAACCACCATAATGCGCCATGTGTCCCATCTCCACCCCTCCTTTTTTTACTCTCAAGGGCGTTTTGGTCATTTTACCACAAAATAGAAAGTATATAAGCTTTTTTTTCTTATTTTTACGTTGTTCTTCTCATATGTTACGTATCTCATCTCTTCTTCTCCCTCTGGAACCACCTTTCTCCACTCTCATCACCACCGTGATCTCCACCGTCATCACCATCGTTCTCTACTATGGTAAATACAGTCTTTCTTTATCCTTTTTCTTATCTCTTCCTATGCATCTAAAAAATACACACACGATATTCTTCTCCATCATGATTTCTTCTTCTCCTTCAATCGTGATAGTCTTCTCCACCGTGATTTCTTCTTCTCCTTCAATCGTGATAGTCTTCTCCACCGTGATATTCTTCTTCAATGTGATTTTGAGATGAAACATGTATAATAATGATGGTAAGATTAATATGTTTTTTTTTTCAATTTTTTTGGTTAATTTAATTTGTTTTAATTGAATATGTTTTTGCCGATTTTAGTGTATTTAGTTGATTTAAAACAATGATTCGATGTGTTATTGAAAAAGCGAGATTAAAAGCGTGCATAGGAAATGTGCACACCGGTGTGTTTGATAAAATGTCTACATGATATGTATAACTATGATGCACCAGTTTTGTCTGCGATCACTAATTTCGTAATGTGATCACGAGTTGTTCATCCTTGCAGTTGTATTTCATAGTATAATGCAGTAGGTTTTAATTTTTATTGTGATGCAGTAGGTTATTGTGTTTGTATGTTTTATGTGTCTAAACTTGTTTGTATGCTTGGTTGTATGCATATAAGGATGAAGTAGGCTAAGCGTAAGATGTTTTATGTGCGTAAATGTGGTCGTATATAAGGATGAAGTAGGCTAAGCGTAAGTTGTTTTATGTGTGTAAATGTGTTTTATGCTTGTTTGTATGTGCGATGCACTGGAAAATGAACTGAGATGCAGTATGTTTTCAGTTGTCGCGTGTAAGGATGAAATAGGCTAAGCGTGGGTTGTTTTGTATGCGTAAACTTGTTTGTATGCGTGGTTGTATGTCCGATGCCTTGGAATCTGACCGAGATCGATAGATGTTTATTTGTCACGTGTAAGGATGAAATATGCTAGCGTTGGTTGTTTATGTGTGTAAATGTGTTTATATGCTTGGTTGTATGTGTGATGCATTAGAAAATGAACTGACATGCAGTAGGTGTTCAGTTGTCGCATATGCTCATGCGGAATCTAAAGCGAGATGCGATGATGATTGTTTGTCACGTGTAAGGATGAAATAGGCTAAGCGTAGGTTGTTTTATGTATGTAAATGTGTTTGTATGCTTGGTCATATGTGTGATGCATTAGAAAATGAACTGAGATGCAGTAGGTGTTTAGTTGTCGTATATAAGGATGAAGTAGGCTAAGCGTAAGTTCTTTTACGTGTGTAAATGTGTTTTTATGCTTGGTTGTATGTGCGATGCACTGGAAAATGAAATAAGATGCAGTAGGTGTTCAGTTGTCGCCTGTAAGGATGAAATAGGCTAAGCGTATGTTGTTTTATGTGTGTAATCTTGTTTGTATGCTTGGTTGTATATCTGATGCATTGGAATCTGAATTGAGATGTAGTAGGTGTTTATTTGTCACGTTCAAGGATGAAATAGGCTAAGAATAGGTTGTTTTATGTGTGTAAATGTGTTTGTATGCTTGGTTGTATGTGCGATGCATTGGAAAATGAATTGAGATGCAATAGGTGTCCAATTGTCGTGTATAAGGATGGAATTATCTAAGCGTAGGTTGTTTTATGTATGTATACTTGTTTTTATGATTGGTTGTATGCACGATGCCTTTGGAATTTGAGCGAGATGCGATGGGTGTTTAGTTGTCGATATATATAAGGATGAAGTAGGCTAAGTGTAAGTTGTTTTATGTGTGTAAATGCGTTTTTATGCTTGTTTGTATGTGCGATGCACTGGAAAATGAACTAAGATGCAGTAGGTGTTCAGTTGTCGCGTGTAAGGATGAAATAGGCTAAGCGTAGGTTGTTTGTGTGTAAACTTGTTTGTATGCTTGGTTGTATGTCTCATGCACTGGAATCTGAACTGAGATGCAGTAGATGTTTATTTGTCACGTGTAAGGATGAAATATGCTAAGCGTAGGTTGCGTTATGTGGTTACTGTTGAACTGTGATGAAGTTGATGTCAAAAAGTGATTAGGAATGATGCACACAAGGTGTTTGTTAAAATGACTTTGTGATATTTGATAGTCTGTGATCGCGATAATTTTAAATTGTGATGCATCAACTATTAGTCCGTCATTTATTCGATGGAAAGACTTGTATGTAGTTGTATGCGTGATGCGACTCTTTTAAAATGTTGATGCGATAAGTGTTTGTTTGTGGCAAATATATATCTAAAAGCTTATCTTTTAAGTGATGAGTATAAATTATTTGTGTGTAATTGTATGTATGATGCAGTTGATTTGAAACTTTGATGCGATGAGTGTTTGTTTGTTTGTAATTTGAATTTATTAGCTAGTATTTTCGTTCTTTTATCAGGAAAAGGCTTGTATATTTAGTTGTAAGTTTGATGCAGCTATTTTGAAATACTGATGCAGTTGGTATTTGTTTGTGTAAAATTATTAGCTTGTTTTTTGGTTATTTATTAGTGAAATACGCTTGCGTGTGTAGTTATATGTATGTTGTAGCTGTTGTAGTAGGTGTTTGTTTGTGAAAATCTGAATCTATTAGCTAATACGTAGTATTTATGTTATTAGACACATATGTGATTGATTGTGACTTGTTGTTAGGTTGATTTAGTTTAGCTAGTGTTAGGTTTTGTAGAATTAATCGATATAGAGGTGTTGCTATATGGCATTTTATCCATTGAGTTTGTAATTTCATTGGATGCCGATGGATTAAACATACGCGCGTGCACATATATATGTTAGTTTATATGATTGTGATATATATTATGTAGCTTTTTGTGAGGTTGATTTAGATGAGTTGATTTTAGGTAAGCATGGTTAGGTAGCAATTTTTCAGTGAATTTGTAATTTTGTGATGATATCGACATGTTGTTGGTGAAACACACCGCGCGCATACTTGTACACATATTTTAATTGATACTATTTGTTGTTAATTTATGTTCATTAATTAGTTTATATGATTGTGATATATTGTAACTTATAAGTTTGATGCATCCTTTGTATTATAGTAAAATGTTCATCTTGATGTATTCAGTTTTAACTACGAATGCATTTTATTTACACTTGTTTAGACTATTGGTGTGAAAGAGCATGCTGGTTTTTATATTTCCAATGATAATGAAATTATAACTTAACATACTGCATCTTTCCTTTATATAAGAATAATGAAAGAGCATGCTGGTTTTTATATTTCCAATGATAATGAAATTATAACTTAACATACTGCATCTTTCCTTTATATAAGAATAATAACGTAGATAACTACTGCATCAACACTTTAAGTTCACTGCATCACAATAATCTTATCAAGTTCATGGCGACATATTACTGCATCACATATTTTCTTATCAAATGCTTACGTACTTATCATTGAATCAACACTTTATGCTCCATTGATCATAGTTAACTTATACGTGCATCTGCACTTATTCTCGCATCACACTTAAACTACACTTCATTGTTGTTATTTCTCTTAATTTCATCTTCGATTTTTATCTAGTGTATCTTACAGTTTATATATACATTGTAATGCAGTAAAATAACATGATGATGCACTAAAGTAATAAGAGGAGGACATGTAGTGTATGTGAAGAAAAAGAAGGCCATAATTCCAGGACATGTTCATTAAAATTGCCATCATCGAAGAAAAGCAAGCAACCAGTAGAACCGACAAGAGCTGGGCTTAGAAGATCTCGTAAAGCTTAGAAGCATTATTTCAACATTCTTTTTTTCTTAATTCACAATAAGTATTGTATAGATATTAAAGAATTACTTACAAAACATGGTTTTTGTCCTATGATGTGTAGCATTTATTACCAAAAATCAATAGTGTTTCTGAAATAAACTTGGCATTAGTCTATTTTATAAATAATAGTTACTGCATTATGTTATTTCTTTAGTGCATTATGATGCAGTAAAATATTCATTATGATGCAGTAAAATAATACATAGATGCAGTAAAGTATTATTTTGATGCAACAATATGATAACGTTGAGAAGAATCAATATTTATAACATTATGATCCATTAAATTAACATTACAGTAAAATTATATTATGATTCAGTAGTATGATAACATTTTGATGCAGTAATATGATAACCTTCTGATGCAGTGGAACAATATTGTGATGCAGTATAATTTTATTTTGATTTAATAGTATAATAATATTGCGTAACAACAATATGTATAACATTGTGATGTGGTAAATTGACATTGTGATGCAGTAAATTAACATAGTGATGCAGAAAAATTATATAGTGATTCACCAGTATGATAATATTGTGATGTAGTAAAATGATAACATTCTGATGCAGTAGAACAATATTGTGATGCAGTATGATTTTAAAAAAATTTATAAGATTGTGACACATTAGTTTATACATTGTGATGCATTAAAATTGCATCATTGTGATGCACTTGATGTACACATTACAATGCACTAGTTGTATACACTGTGATGCACCAGTTGTATACACTGTGCATTTATGTTAATTTAGATATTAGCAGCAATCAAAAATACTTAATATTAAACAAACACTGTGTACAATACTTAGTATTAAACATTCAGTTATCCAAAGTATTACATCTAATGATATTTACGTTGTAATTTAATAATATGGGCTTATGTCTATTCACTCTTAGCTTACTAGCCCGGCCCATTAGGGTTTACATGTAATCATCTACTCTATAAGTAGATACACTCTTGTAACTTCTTGGATTACAACTGAATAAGAATATCCCATCCTCCTCTCTCATTTTTGTGTTCTTGTTCATTACATTTATTATACGTTATCAGCACGCTCTAAAATTATGTAGTTCTTTGTCTTCTTCAATTCTTGAAAGACGTGAAAGCCCAAGATAAGATAAACAGGTTTGTTTTGTCGTTGAAATCACATATTCTCTTTCGATTCGAAAAGGTACGTGCGTTTTTAATCTCATTAACATATTAATATTTAATTTAATTGCATGTGTAAACCTATTTATTGGTTGACATGTTAAGTTTTAAACGTCTTGTGCATGTGGCTTTATGTCTTTGTTATTATTTGAACCTTAGTTTCATATTATTCCAATTTGATCTGTTTGTAATAATCAGAGGTTGATGTATATGCAAATATACCTAAAGAACATATTCATTAAGATTGAAGTGTAAGTGCATAACAGTGAGGATCTTAGATCACAAAAACGTTCTATTGTGACTAAATGAAAAAAAAATCAAATCACATAACCTAATGTTATGTTAGGAGAAAAAAATAATTTAAAACATCAAGTTCTACTATGATCTCATCAAGAGAAAAAAATATCATAACCTCATGTTATGATTATGATTATGATTATACTTGATGAATATAATCAAATACAATAACCTCAAGTTATTGTTATATTAAATAACATAATTTCATGTTATTGTTATATATTTGTATAAAGTCTCAATAACTATTATTGTTATAATTATTTAATCGTATACTGTTTGTTGTAGTTGTAATTATTTAATTTGCTAAAATTATTTGGCATATTTTTTTTGAACATATATTTGGCATACTGATCGCATGATATTTACTAAAGTTATAATTATTCATATACTTAATCACTACACTGATATACTCTCGTTTAAATAACGTCAACGTTATATGATTTCGCATATATTTTCCGGATGATATATTGATATTTGCTAAGATTCTGCAACGAGACAATGACTTATTCATCTTACACTAATTTTTGGTGTTCGATTTTTTTTAAAGATAAATAAATATATATTAGTCATGAGACTCTATATTTGATACATCGTACTGTTAATAATGATATATTAATAGTGAATAACAAACTTAACAGCCTTAGCCTTTAATTATGTAAATTTATGTACAAAGGTTTAGTGCGTTTTACTTGGTCATAACAAAACAATGCATTAAAAAAATATAATGACCGCAATTTCACATATGTTGTATCAGTTTCGGTTATAGTCCGCATTATATTATCTACATGTATGGTTATTAGTTGGTAACTAGATCACACATCAAATGATTATATGATACTATTCTTAAGCCTTGACAATGTAATTTAGTTTGCAAGATTTGGTATGAGCTTAATTGATTTTTCTTAATTAACGTAAATCTAGCTACTAAGTTTGATGCTTTTAGACTTTAAGGCTTACATGTTGCCAGTCATAAATTTGAACCACTATTTCCACGTATGTTTTTTTCAATAAGTTAAATGAAATGTTAACAATATTGATTTTGTTCGCATGTTCGATTTAAAGTTCTTAAACATCAATTTTTTTGTTCCTAATATTTGTGTGGACTTTTGATGTGAAGATCTATTTTAACTGTAAATTCTTTTAGGAGAACCTCGTCTTCTTCGCGAGGACCTTAAAAAGGAATACTTAACGATGAAAGATTCGTTAAATTATGGTAAGATCTCAAGGATACATTACCACACAAAAGCAAGTAATATTCTCAAAAATCTCGCTATGATTATATGCACCTCAAGATGCATTAAAAAAAAAAATACATAAGCGAGTCCGGTCTCACAATTTCAGTGATAGATCTGAATTAAAAAGAATATATATAACGGTGAAATATCCGTTAAATGTATGTCAAAATCTAAAAGAAATATTTGACCATCATAAGCAAGAGATTCTTGCAAATGCGAGCACATTTTTCGCAATATTAAGTAGTACATCTGAATGATGGAAAGAAAAAATGCGATGAGATGGTTAATGCCTCGAATATACTCATATATCGAGAACGATGTTTTGATATAAAAGACATGGGCATGTTTGAACAAACACGATAAACCCGTTTACTAAATTTGCTCCATATTGTCGTGTTAAAAGAAACTGGTTGGCAACCTCAAGTTGCAACATAATGATCTCCATTCCTTCAAGTGAATGTGATAAAATGATCAACATAAGATGTTCATTCCCTCAAGTGAATGAGATAAATGATCAATATGAGATCCTCATTCCCTCATGTGAATGTGATAATGTAACGATAAATGGTTAAAGATCATTTATCATGGTAAATGCTATGGTCGAGGTAGTATGACAATGACAAACCACTAGTAGTGGCGAAAATACAAAAAGAAAGGAGCAAACAAAATGCTATTTATGCAAAATTCAATGTGATGTATATGAAATACAAGTGTGTCAAAAATATTACACTATATTCATATATTTAAAAGTTGTGCTAGCGCATTTTGCTCTACAAAAGAAAGTATAAAATTGTCATATGGAACGAAGCTCAATATTAATGATGTATTGTATTCTCTTGCATCTTCCTCGACATGCATTATACATAAAATAGTGAATGATAATCACAAGCCATAACATATGTTTATGGGCCATAACTATAATATTTGGTGGCATGACCGGTTATACCATTCCGAGTCGTTAATGATGCGAATAACTATAACATAATAAGATACTTTAATCTTATGTTATTTCTCTCAAAGCAAGTTGAATATTCAACCATCACTAAATTGGGGACTCAATCCCTCAATATTCTGGAAAGAAAACAAGTGGATGCATGTAGGCATACACATCAATCGGATGAACCATTTAGAGTTTAAAATCGATGCATCGTCTAAATGGTAATCAAAATCGCAACCTTAAGTTTGCGTGATTAATAGCTCAATGCGAGCCTAACATTCCAGAATAAGTATTTCATCATGAAAATGCGATGAATTACTTCTAAGTTATCAAATGAAACTGAGAGAGAAACTTGTGTTGTTGTATGGGGCCATATTATAATATGCACAAAAACAAAATTAGCATCATGACAATATGTTATTATAAATCCTTTATTTTATAATTGGTTTTGGTTATAAACCAAACATATCCCATTATTGTTTTTTGTGTGCAAATTATTCCACCTAAATGCACATATATGGGATATAGAAGATGGATAATTCCTTCAGGAGGAGAGAAGTAGCTGCAAATTCAGAATGAATTATCATATTCTGTTGATCCTCGAAAGAATTTTTTTTTATGAATTGATTATTCAATGGATAATCTAATAGCCATTGGCCGAAAATAATATTTCAGCTACTCATGCTCTATTTAGAAGTTGTCCCTCAAGGACATTATTTTATTATGACATGCCTCAAGCATGGTAGTCAAATCGATTCCAAATAAAATCCTCGATGAAAAATATGGAGCATGAAAACAAGATGGTTGTTCGAGGTATAAAAGACCCCATGATAGTCTCATAAGGAGACACTAGACATGAAGGTTCCAAACGAGCCTCAAATAGCTAATGAGATCTCACTAATTCTATGATGTCTAAAATCATATGGAATCGAGACAAAAATGACGTCGATAAATTTGTTTACATACAATATAGCGCTTGGTATTATGCATAATGAGGATCATAAATCAATTATTATTCAAAAGTGCGCTCAACGAAATGATTGGCCAACATGAAAAAATGAAATCTCGTGAAAATACGAGAAGTATTGGGACAGAAAGTCCATACACATGATTGTGTAAAATCTATTGGATATACATCAGTCTTTGTGCACAAAAGCTCTGAAGTTATGTCCTTTAAGGCATGAATTGTGAATAAATAAATTCACAAAAACATGAAGTTGATTATTAAAAGAAATATTGTCCTATGGTGGATGTAAATATCTTATTGATATTTTATGAGAAAAAAAAATCTAGAGGTATTTGATTCGTCTCTCATATTCCATGAAGGATCTATAATGCTTCAAGCATATCTAGCAACTTCAACTTCTTGAAAAATTAATAAAGTTCTCAAGAACTCTACTTGATCAAATTGAATGAATCCTTATATGGATAAAAATCATTTGAACCCATATTATATGAATTGTTTGTTGCACATGTCTCTATAAAATGGTTGGTTCTCAAGTACCATACATAAGTGCAACTGAACCTTTAATAATCAATATGCGTCAAGAGAGTGTATTTTTCCTTTCTAATATTTTTATTAAGCAATGTATGTTTTCTAACCAATGCATTTGATATTGGGTTGGAAGCTACACATATTTTGTCATCTTTGCAGGACATATTCTTAACATCAGTTATTCAGTGGACTTTATTACAAAATCTTTACCGTAAAAGAATGTCTGAGCAACTGCTTCGAAAGATTATATTTGAAGCTTGAAAGATATACATTGAATTGAGGAGGAGCATTATGCGCACTGCACTCTTTTTCCCCTTCATCAAGTTTTTTTTTATCCCACTGGGTTTTTCTTGATAAGGTTTTTAATGAGGCGGTATATAGCGTATGATAAACGGTGAATATCCAAGGAGGAGTGTTGTAATTTAATAATATGGGCTTATGTCTATTCACTCTTAGCTTACTAGCCCGGCCCATTAGGGTTTACATGTAATCATCTACTCTATAAGTAGATACACTCTTGTAACTTCTTGGATTACAACTGAATAAGAATATCCCATCCTCCTCTCTCATTCTTGTGTTCTTGTTCATTACATTTATTATAATTTAAACATTTTCTTTTAATAATCCACAACTACATCCAAGAATCCTTGTTACGCGTTCAATAATCCTTTCTACCATTCCGTCTTTCAACTTGAGCGTAGCATTTGGTATTAGAGGTTTGGAATTTACTGTTTGCATCTTGTTATATGCCTTTGCGCCTGCCAAGACTTCCGCCTTTTTCTTATTCATACTTGTAAGAATCATCTTTGCCGTGTACTTTTCTCGCAAGAGATGGATTTGTCCTCTTTGACCTGCGCCTTCTTTCTTTAACTATTCCTAAAAAAACACCATGACCCTTGTAAGTTACCATCGCCTCAATAATACCACGACCTTTGCGGTAAACATCTCATTCCATCTTTGGTGTTTATTCCTCATCAAGTAGTCAACATACATGTTTATCTGTGATAATTTATAATAGAGTATAAAATTAATATCATGTTTTCATTGTGATGCACTAATTATAACACTATGATGCAGTAGAAAAAAAAACCTAATCATCAATCAACTTTTACTTACCAGATCAACTGCATATTCATCATATCTTATATGTTGTTTTCGTCTTCATTTCTACTTGTAACATGATCAAATAAAACCCATTATAAAACATCTATTGCATCAATTCTTTACATCAATTGCATCCTACATACAAATACACACACAAGCACATTTCGACAAATAAAATACATTATGCGTGACCTAATTGAAGCTTACATACCACAATAAACACCTAATGCATCACTTCTTCACAACAACTAAATCATGCATATAATTACACACACAACCTCTTTTCCACAAGTAATACACCTTACACATTACCTGGTCGAACCTTATATGACATAGATGAACACCTACTGCATCACATCTTTACAACAACTACATCATGCATACAAGTACACACGCAACCACTTTTCAACAAGTAAAACACAATATGCACTTATCAACAAATAAAACACACTGCGTCTAACCTAATCTAACCTCATATGCCACAAACATGTACGTACTACATCACTTCATGACACCAAATGCATCATCCATACAAACATATATACAAACACTTTTTGACAAGTAATAAACCATACGCGTTGCCTAATCTAACCATATATGCCACATATAAGAACCTATTGCATCACTTCATCATTCTAAAACATATGAACACCTACTGCATCTCAATTCAAATTCCAGCGTATCACATATACAACCAAGAATACAAACACATTTACACACATAAAAAAATCTATGCTTAGCCTATTTCATCCTTACACATGACAACTGAACAAACACCTACTTCACCTCAATTCATTTTCCAGTGCATCACACATACAACCAAGCATACAAACACATTTACACACATAAAATAACCTACGCTTAGCCTATTTCATCCTTACACATGACAAATAAACACCTACTGCATCTCAGTTCAGATTCCAAAGCATCAGACATGCAACCAAGCATACAAACAAGTTTACACACATAAAACAACATACACTTAGCGTATTTCATCATTATAGGCGACAATTGAACACCTACTGCATCTCAGTTCATTTTACAGTGCATCGCACATACAACCAAGCAAACAAACACATTTACACACATAAAACAACTTACACATAGCCTTCTTCTTCCTTATATGCGACAACTAAACACTTACTGCATCTCATTTCAGAGTCTAGTGCATCAAGCATACAACCAAGCATACAAACAAGTTTACACACATAAAACAACATACGCTTAGATTATTTCATCCTTACATGCGACAACTGAACACCTACTGCATATCAGTTCATTTTCTAATGCATCACACATACAAGCAAGCATACAAACACATTTACACACATAAAACAACCAACGCTTAGCATATTTCATCCTTACCGTGACAAATAAACATCTACTGCATCTCAGTTCAGATTCCAGTGCATCAGACATACAACCAAGCATACAAACAAGTTTACACACATAAAACAACCTGCGCTTAGCCTATTTCCTCCTTACACGCGACAACTGAACACCTACTGCATCTCAGTTCATTTTCCAGTGCATCGCACATACAAGCATCATAAAACCACATTTACACACATAAAACAACTTACACATAGCCTACTTCATCCTTATATATACGACAACTAAACACCTACTGCATCTCAGTTCAAATTCCGATTGCATCGAGCATACAACCAATCATAAAAACAAGTTTACATACATAAAACAACCTACATAGATAATTCCATCCTTATACATGACAATTGAACACCCATCGCATCTCAATTCATTTTCCAATGCATCGCATATACAACCAAACATACAAACACATTTACACATAAAACAACCTATTCTTAGCCTATTTCATCCTTGACCGCGACAAATAAACATCTATTACATCTCAGTTCAGATTCCAATGCATCAGATATACAACCAAGCATACAAACAAGTTTACACACATAAAACAACATACGCTTTGCCTATTTGATCCTTACAGGCGACAATTGAACACCTACTGCATCTTATTTCATTTTCCAGTGCATCGCACATACAACCAAGCATAAAAACACATTTACACACGTAAAAGAACTTACGCAGCCTACTTCATCCTTATATGCGACAACTAAACACCTCGCATCTCGGTTCGATTCGATTGCATCAGGCATACAACCAAGCATACAAACAAGTTTACACACATAAAACAACATACGCTTAGATTATTTCATCCTTACATGTGACAAATAAACATCTACTGCATCTCAGTTCAGATTCCAGTGTATCAGACATACAATCAAGCATACAAACAAGTTTACACACATAAAACAACCTACGCTTAGCCTATTTCATCCTTACACGCGACAACTGAACACCTACTGCATCTCAGTTCATTTTCCAGTGCATCGCACATACAAACTAGCATAAAAACACATTTACACACATAAAACAACTTACACTTAGCCTACTTCATCCTTATATATACGACAACTAAACACCTACTGCATCTCAGTTCAAATTCCAGTGCATCAGGCATACAACCAATCATAAAAACAAGTTTACATACATAAAACAACCTACGCTTAGATAATTCCATCCTTAAACACGACAATTGAATTCCTACTGCATCTCAATTCATTTTCCAATGCATCGCACATACAACCAAGCATTTAAACACATTTACACACATAAAACAACCTATTCTTAGCCTATTTCATCCTTGAACGCGACAAATAAACATCTACTACATCTCAGTTCAGATTCCAATGCATCAGATATACAACCAAGCATACAAACAAGTTTACACACATAAAACAACACACGCTTTGCCTATTTCATCCTTACGAGCGACAACCGAACACCCTCGCATCTTATTTCATTTTCCGGTCGTCGCGACATACAACCAAGCATAAAAACACATTTACACATAAAAGAACTTACGCTAGCCTACTTCATCCTTATATGCGACAACTAAACACCCTCGCATCTCGGTTGATTCGATGCATCAGGCATACAACCAAGAATACAAACAAGTTTACACACATAAAACAACATAAGCTTAGATTATTTCATCCTTACATGTGATAACTAAACACCTACCTACTGCATATCAGTTCATTTTCTAATGCATCACACATACAACCAAGCATACAAACACATTTACACACATAAAACAACCTACGCTTAGCCTATTTCATCCTTACACGTGACAAACAAAGATCTATTGCATCTCAGTTTAGATTCTAGTGCATCAGACATACAACCAAACATACAAACAAGTTTACACACATAAAACAACCTACGCTTAGCCTATTTCATCTTTACGCGACAAACCGAACACATACTCGCATCTCGGTTCATTTTCCGAGTGCATCGCACATACAAACAAGCATAAAACACATTTACACGCATAAAACAACTTACGCTAGCCTAATTCATCCTTATCTGCGATAATTGAACACCAATTGCATCTTAATTCATTTTCCATTGCATCACACATACAACCAAGCATACAAACACATTTACACATAAAACAACCTACGCTTAGCCTATTTCATCCTTGCATGTGACAAATAAACATCGCATCTCGATTCGATTCGATGCATCGGACATACAACCAAGCATACAAACAAGTTTACACACATAAAACAACCTACGCTTAGCCTATTTCATCCTTGCACGCAACAAATAAACATCTACTACATCTCAGTTCAGATTCCAATGCATTAGACATACAACCAAGCATATAAACAAGTTTACACACATAAAACAACCTACGCTTAGCCTATTTCATCCTTACACATGACAACTGAATACCTGTTGCATCTCAATTCATTTTCCAGTGCATGACACATACAACCAAGCATAAAAACACATTTACGCACATAAAACATCTTACGCTTAGCCTACTTCATCCTTATATGCATACAACCAAGCATACAAACAAGTTTAGACACATAAAACATACAAACACAATAACCTCTGCATCACAATAAAAATTAAAACCTCTTGCATTATACTATATATATATATATATATATATATATATATATATATATATATATATGTGTGTGTGTATATATATATATGAAAATGTTAATAAACTATGAAACATAAATAATAAAAAAGGTTTTTATACAAAAAATATCGATAACAAGACTTGTCTTGTTATTCATTTTTTTAAATGGGAATAAACAACTTAAAATGGAAGTGTTTTATAATAAATAAGTATTTAATGTTTCGAGTGCACGTTTATCGAAATGTGCCAATTATGAGGATTTAATACTAGCTTCAAGTATTTAATTTATTTACGTTGTGTGCATGGGTTATGGATGACCTAACATTAATAGTGTCGATCCACGTGGGTATCGGACTTATTTGGTTGACGAATCTAATAAGAGCCCGCTAGGTACGTTGGATACGTTATTAATGGGTGAATTATCCTTATGACTCGTTAGGATGCGACCGGTTTATGGGATAATAAGCGACACAAATAAACAATTGAGTTTATCGAGTTGACGAATTCGATAAGGTCTACTATTTATTCCGAAACTTATTGGACTATGGAGCTTATCGCTTAGATGTCTCATTAGGTTGCATTGAGTCGCTCTGTGGTTATTTAAGTGCATTCATGATATCATATTGAGTCGATACACCCACACGATGATACCAAACGCTAGGACTAAACGGTGAAACAAGACATTTTTGGAGATAAAGAAAAAGGAATGCATTGGGGTAGATAACGTTGATTTTGGGAAATATATATTAAAATTGGTTTATATTAATAGGTTGTGCCGAGTCGATAGTTGTTGAGCCGTGATTGGCTGTTATCTTCTGCTAGTGTTTATTTGTGCGTTGTGCTTGAGGTGAGTTTCATAGCCTCACTTTTATCTATGTTTTTAACTAATTTAGGGTGAGAATCTTGCTACTATTTTTAGACCTTTTAAACTATTTTGATTTGCTTATGTGCTTGACTGTTTAGATAGATATGTGGTAGTTGTTGCCTTAGTCTAGGGTAGCAATCCTAACTGCTATAGCACTTGCCTAGCTAAGTAGAAACTTCTACATCGACCTAGTCTAGGGTTAGCAATAGTTATAGACTTTGCTACGACTGTGCTGGCTAGTGTTGCTAGGGGCCCACTATGACGTCGGATATGATATTGATGATATTGTGATTTTGATATTGGTATGTGATTGATGTGTATCTATCTTAGGTCTCGCATAGCAAATAAACTCCTACATGTCCACTATTTTTAAACTCAAATTTAAACCTATGAACTCACCAGCATTAGCTAACCTTTTAGCATGTCTTTCTCAGCTATTTAAGTGATGTTTGGAGTGCGTGTTCTGTGGAAACTTGGCAAGGAGACATGGTTCAAGGATTATAATCAAACTCTGATAATTTATAGGGACCTATTTTTATAAATCATGTTTGGGCCTATTATTTACATTTTGGGATCAATGTTTTGGATAATTGAATTTGGGATTGGTTTTTGATTGATAATATGACTATCTTGTTTGCTATACTTGTGTGAGATACCAATCCAATGTAACGCCCCGAAAACTTGATTAAGTCTTCCGATGTACCGAGATTTGGGGGTGTTACAAGTATGTAGCGCTAGGTTGCTCATTTACCACGTTTACATATAGTGATGACGGAACAAGGTAAGAATATTTATGTATATATATATTTTTATGTCTTTATGTTGATTTGAGTTAACTATTTACGTAATTGAAACATGTTGGCAATGACGATACATGCGCGTACGACTTAGGGCAGTTTGGGGGCGGTTTTTGGATAAAACCAAACCCCGAACCAAAAGTTCGGTTTTAAGTTTTTAAAAGCAACCCCGCACCAAAAGTTCGGTTTGGTTTTTTTGGATTTTGTTTTTTGCGGTTCGGTTTTTGTTTTCTCGGTTTTTCATTGGAGGGTCACATTTTCTATAAATTAGAAAACACTTTCACAAACATTTACCGCATGAATTTAGACAAAGTTATATGAAAGACAAATATTTGTCAAAGAGGTAAATACGATTATGATGGTATGTTGGGTTTTAGGTTCCTTGGATTTGATGAGACAAAGTAAATAGAAGAATGAAACATCAAGGGCTTAAAGAGAAAGAGAAGAAATCTACAAAAAGATGGAAGGACTTGCTTGAAAAAGAATATTTACTTATTAGTCCTTTGTAGTATCTTGTAAACCCTAATCCTCTAGTATATAAAGAGGACATGGGGTGTAGGTTTTAGATACAAGTCTTCCAATGTAGACGTCTAATAAAGGTGTGTGTGTGTGTCCTAGGCGTGTAGTTCTTTGTAAACGCCTAGGTTAGTGTTAGTTTAGTTAACCCTCAAGATCAAAGAAGTCTTTGATCCCTGTTACATTTAGGTAACACGTTATTAATATAATTGGAGGTGATGGTGAATGAAACCTTGTGTCAATAACATAGTTGTTTGTTTAATTCCGCTGTGCATGTTCTTTATCTATGTTATTGTTAAACCCTAGAGGCTCAAAACGATCTAAAGGAGTCTATCAAACTCCACATGGTATCTGTCACACCCCCAAATTACCTGTTTTACAGCAGAATGGAATACCTTGGGGAGGACTGTCATAGCATCAAAGTTACAGATTATATCGAGCGACCTAAAGTGTCATTTTGAAAATATCGTTTGATTCAAGAAATAATCGAGTTTACAAAACATAGGTCCCAATAGATTTCAAGGTACCAAAATAAGTTTGTTACAATCAAGCGATAGTGAAGTGCATAAAATATAGGTGAGACGCGTCGACACCGCGACTCTATGATAAGTCCACATGCATGCCATGAAGTGAATGCCTTAGATACCTGAGATAAAACATGCTAAAAGTGTCAACACAATGGTTGAGTGAGTTCATAGAGTTTGGTTGAATTGTAAAGCCTTTAAAGAATGTTCATGCAGCAAAGGAAAAGTTTTTGGTCATATAGAATAGTCCACAAAGCAAAGGCATTGAAAATCCACTCGGCCCAAGTTCCACCATGCAAAACTTGCAACCCGTGTGTTCACAACCCAACGCCAAAAGTAGTATGTCTAGAATTCAAGTGCACGTTATCATAATAGTTCACAAAGCAAAGGCATTGTAATCCACTCGGCCCAAGTTCACCATACAAAACTTGCAACCCTGTGTTCACAACCCATTGCACAAAATATAGTGTGTTTAATAGTCGAGTATAAGTTACCATAATAATTCACAATATTGCACCACGTATATAATAATTCGTGGATGCTCCGACATGGGAGACTTTGCCTTCGCTCCAACAAGGAGACTCCTTTGTCACTCGACCACCTAGGCGAGAATTATTGAGAACGCTTCACCAATAAGGCGAGACTTTAGAACGCTCCACCGATATGGCGAGACTTTGCACACTCCACCAATAAGGCGAGAATTATTGAGAACGCCCACCAATAAGGCGAGACTTTGCACACTCCACCAATAAGGTGAGAATTATTGAGAACGCCCACCAATAAGGCGAGACTTTGCACACTCCACCAAGAAGGCGAGAATTATTGAGAACGCTCCACCAATAAGGCGAGACTTTATAGGGATGCTCGAATATGGGAGACTTTAGGTCAAGGTCATAACACGCACGGTTCAATAAGTTCAAACAAGTCATAAGTTTGTATTTAAGTTCAAGAGTTCCGTTCAAAAGTTCGTAATTAAGTTCAAAGATTTAAGTCGAGTTCAAAAGTTCGTAATACCAAAGAGCTCGAATGATATCAAAAGGTTCAAGATAGTCAAGCGTTCAAAATCACGTCAAACAAGTTTAAAATATATCAAAAGGGTCCTTTACAGGTTAAAAGAGTTCAACTATATGTCAAAAGTTCAAATCAAGTCCAAAGTCTTCACTTATATGTTAAAGGGTCCAAATCAATTTAAAAGAGCTCAATTATACATGTCGAAGGGTTCAAAATCAAAGAAAGTGTTTCAACTAATAGCGTTCATAACATAGTGATCAATTTAGTTGGGCACAATCTACTTACTAGCATAAGTATGGAAACAAAAGGGTAACAAGTTCATGATAGTTCAAACAATATAGTTTAAGTTCATATAAGTGTAAAGTAAAAGCATTAAGTTGAGCATGTATCTCCTCGAAGAGTTTATAAAACAATTAAACGAGTAAAAGTGGGGCTACGAACTCACCTGTTGTAATAGTTATGATGAAAAGTGGATGCACGAAATGAGACACAACTCTCTAACCGCGACCTATTATGAATGATATGATCTAATATAAGTCATGAAACAATGTCGCATGCAAACTCATATGATATCCATACCACTTGTGCATTTTTGAAAATAAAGTTTATCGTCGAATATCGCTTATGACATCTCGTCATGTTGTAAAACACTTTACAAGTACTTACGTCGAAATGATATCCTACGATAATCATTTAGTGATTTACTAAGAAATTATAGTTTTTCGTCGCAAAACAATATAATTTGACAATTCATGAAAGTGACTATATGGCCTCGAAAAGCTAGTCATAAAATAGTGAATATCGAGTGTTAGGAAACAAACTCAATGGTTTTGGAAAGCTTGTAGCATTATCTCAAAGTTTTAGCTTTTAACTTTTATCATAGAGGTCTCAATCATGGAGAAAACATAGGTGAAGTCGAGTACTTGTACCAAAATATTGTTTAAAGGTAGTTTTCGGAAAAGTTTTAGTGATCGCATTTTATTCGTTACAACTCCGCTTGACTAACGGTTGAACATTTTGGAAAATAGGCTAGGTGAACTTACCTTTATTAGCAGACATCATTTTATAAAAGTACTACATCAATGTTAAAAACGACCCTCAACATGGTCATTCGCGTCGTAATGTTTGTCTATTAGAAAATATATTAGTTATGCTTATATAAAAATATAAAATAGTTACGGCAACCTTGTTTAAACGCGGGTAATTTAATCGTTACAAGTCCGTTTTCTACGTTTTATATGTCCTTAGCTTCGGGTTAAAGTATACTAATATATTTTTGATAAATCGACTCATTAGATAACGCTTAAGACTCATTTTAACTCGTAAAAATTTGGACAACATGCTGAATTTCCCGGAAAAATAGTTTTCGTCGTTAAACTTGAAAATAGCATAACTTCTTCGTTATAACTCCGTTTTAACCCATTCAAGCGGCCACGTTTTCGTTTTAAAGTATATTTTCTGAATATCTAGCCCAAAATATTTTAAAAATTGTCGAAATTTCCAGATTTCACAAATAAGATCAGACCACTATTTATTGTTGTCGAAATGGATTTTTCTCGCGTAAAACTTATTCTAACCACTTCAAACCAACGCCAAAGCTATTCTAAACCTACCATACACCTTCTTAGGGTGTCATAGGTTCCTAGACATCATCAAAAATAATATGTTTCAAGGATTAATTATAGGATGACATATAGTAATTTATAGCACTTAAAAACATTTAAAGTGGTATAGATATCCATATAACTTGCATGTTCTACTCAAGCATGATAAAATGACCATAAAATGAATATGAAAGATGAAAATGATCATGAAATGCTTACTAGTTACTTGATGAGGTTTAATGAACAAGGGTTTATCCTATATACCCTAGATTTTTATTTCAAAACCTTACTTAAGAGTATGCTAGGATTATGAAATTAGCTTGACTTGAAAAAAATGCAATCCTTGCTTGATCACCCTTATGGCAGGTTCATATGATGAAGGAAGAAGAGAGTAGTTTTTTTTTTTTTTATTTCACCCTTTGTATAATGATAACTATGTGTTGGTTATAATAAGATAATATATGTATAAGTGTTATACTAGATATTTAGTACACAAAATGGTTGAGTCACCATACTTGGTCGATATATATAAAAAAATAAGACTAGATGTGTTTTGTTTTAGTTAAGTACTTGTGTGTATAAGTAGAAGTGTAGTTAGTTAAGAATTATTAGTAACTTGTATACATATTTAAGCATTTAGGGTAGCGTTAGCTAAAATAAATTTTAACGGATCAAAATAAAATATATTGAAGTCATAAAATTATAAAATACATTTCTTACAAAATTGAGTGAAATAATAATTATCGTATAGTTTTACGAAAACCGTAAGTAATTATATAAATATAACAATTTATATACTAAATAAATTTAAAACACCGGTAAACTAATAATATTATTTTATAATCTTAATATGAGTATAAAATATATCGAAATAATTTTTGGAAGTATCGGATCAAATGTTCAAAATAAATATTAATAGGAAATTATCGTTTAATGTAAAATGCAAAACCATGCGTGAACTAATATGATGATAATGATGCTAATGATATGTAGACTAAACCTAGTCTATATGAAATGTCCTCGATGATTACTCATGAATTCGCGACTAAACCATTAAGGTTCGCGAATTTGATACTCGTAAACCTAGTTTACGATAAATAATGAATAGTGAATCATGAATAGTGATTTTCTCCGGAATGAATAGTGTTTCGTGAATAGTAAAATTTTGAAACACGTTCTCGAATATCAAGTTGACTTCAAAAACGATGAATAGTAAAATGATAAATAGTAACCGGTGAATAGTAAATTCCCGAGATGAATAGTAAATTTGAAAAATGACCCGAAATTGAGAATTGTGACATTCTTCCCCGGTTAGAGGAATCACGTCCTCGTGATTCAATTAATGATAACTACAGTCCGAACCTTGACAAGGGTTCTAAAAGTTTATGCTCGTGTATAGTCTAAATGATCATGTCAATGCTCATGCATCTGAGTTCCTCATCCAACTAGGTACGTTCTCGTGCTATCGTGACCATTTCCCATCCTAAAGACATGCTCTCTTATGATTAGGTTTGATGAGGCAAGCTTTCCCATTCTCGAGCAAAATCCTCAAAAGACTTTTAGGTAACCGATTTTACTTAATCTCACAACTCATCAAACAAGAACTGTCATGAGATTAGGCTAAATCGGTTTGAGCAACAACTTGTTTCTAGCTTGATCTTTGCAACTCATCAAACAAGAAGCATCACCGGATCAAACGGAAACAAGTAGTTTGAAGAAAATCTTTGAAAATTTGGCTCGATTAATTGCTTAAACATATGAGACTACTACTCCTTCATTGCATGATTCTTCCCGAATTAGACATAGGTGATCGGGCTATGTATAATTTAGAGTAACTATGCAATGCTTGGACTAATCGACTCATATGATGTTTGGTGTTAAGTCATAAACCTGCATGTATAATGAGTATGCACATATAATGATATGATGGGATGCTATGATGATGTGGTTATAGTCTAGGGTCAATGATGCAACCTAGTTCTCTATAACCGATGCTCGATACCAATCTGTCACACCCCAAATTGCTCGCTTTACAATGGAATGGAATACCTTGGGAGGACTGTCATAGCATCAAAGTTACTGAGTTATATCGAACGACCTAAAGTGTCATTTTGAAAATATCGTTTGATTCGAAGAAATAATCGAGTTTACAAAACATAGGTCCCAATAGATTTCAAGGTACCAAAATAAGTTTGTTACAATCAAACGATAGTTAAGTGCATAAAATATAGGTGAGCAGCGTCGACACCGCGACTCTATGATAAGTCCACATGCATGCCATGAAGTGAATGCCTTAGATACCGAGATAAAACATGTTAAAAGTGTCAACACAATGGTTGAGTGAGTTCATAGAGTTTGGTTGAATTGTAAAGCCTTTAAAGAATGTTCATGCAAAGAAAGGAAAAGTTTTGGTCATATAGAATAGTCCACAAAGCAAAGGCATTGCAAATCCACTCGGCCCAAGTTCCGCCCATACAAAACTTGCAACTTTGTGTGTTCACAACCCACCGCCAAAAGTAGTATGTCTAGAATTCAAGTGCACGTTATCATAATAGTTCACAAAGCAAAGGCATTGTAAATCCACTCGGTTCAAGTTCCGCCCATACAAAACTTGCAACTGTGTGTTCATAACCCATTGCACAAAATATAGTGTGTCTAATAGTCGAGTATAAGTTACCATAATAATTCACAATATTGCACCACGATATAATAATTCGTGGATGCTCCGACATGGGAGACTTTGCCTTGCTCCAACAAGGGAGACTCCTTTGTCACCGACCACCTAGGCGAGAATTATTGAGAACGCTCCACCAATAAGGCGAGACTTTAGAACGCTCCACCGATATGGCGAGACTTTGCACACTCCACCAATAAGGCGAGAATTATTGAGAACGCTCCACCAATAAGGCGAGACTTTGCACACTCCACCGAAGGTGAGATTATTGAGAACGCTCCACCAATAAGGCGAGACTTTGCACACTCCACCGAAGGCGAGAATTATTGAGAACGCCCACCAATAAGGCGAGACTTTATAGGGATGTTCGAATATGGGAGACTTTAGGTCAAGGTCATAACACGCACGGTTCAATAAGTTCAAACAAGTCATAAGTTTGTATTTAAGTTCAAGAGTTCCGTTCAAAAGTTCGTAATTAAGTTCAAAGATTTAAGTCGAGTTCAAAAGTTCAGAACAGTCAAAGAGCTCGAATGATATCAAAAGGTTCAATATAGTCGAAGCGTTCAAAATCACGTCAAACAAGTTTAAAATATATCAAAAGGGTCCTTTACAGGTTAAAAGAGTTCAACTATATGTCAAAAAGTTCAAATCAAGTCCAAAGTCTTCACTTATATGTTAAAGGGTCCAAATCAATTTAAAAGAGCTCAATTATACATGTCGAAGGGTTCAAAATCAAAGAAAGTGTTTCAACTAATAGCGTTCATAACATAGTGATCAATTTAGTTCGGGCACAATCTACTTACTAGCATAAGTAGGGAAACAAAAGGGTAACAAGTTCATGATAGTTCAAACAATATAGTTTAAGTTCATATAAGTGTAAAGTAAAAGCATGAAGTTGAGCATGTATCTCCCCCGAAGAGTTTATAAAACAATTAAACGAGTAAAAGTGGGGCTACGAACTCACCTGTTGCAATAGTTATGATGACAAAGTGGATGCACAGAAATGAGACACAACTCTCTAACCGCGACCTATTATGAATGATATGATATAATATAAGTCATGAAACAATGTCGTGCATGCAAACTCATATGATATCCATACCACTTGTGCATTTTTGAAAATAAAGTTTATCGTCGAAATATACGTTTATGACATCTCGTCATGTTGTAAAACACTTTACAAGTACTTACGTCGAAATGATATCCTACGATAATCATTTAGTGATTTACTAAGAAATTATAGTTTTTCGTCGCAAAACAATACAATTTGACAATTCATGAAAGTGACTATATGGCCTCGAAAAGCTAGTCATAAAATAGTGAATATTGAGTGTTAGGAAACAAACTCAATGGTTTTGGAAAGCTTGTAGCATTATCTCAAAGTTTTAGCTTTTAACTTTTTATCATAGAGGTCTCAATCATGGAGAAAAACATAGGTGAAGTCGAGTACTTGTACCAATAATATTGTTTAAAGGTAGTTTTCGGAAAAGTTTGAGTGACCGCATTTTATTCGTTACAACTCCGTTTGACGAACGGTTGAACATTTTGGAAAATAGGCTAGGTGAACTTACCTTTACTAGCAGACATCATTTTATAAAAAGTACTACATCAATGTTAAAAACGACCCTCAACATGGTCATTCGCGGCCGTAATGTTTGTCTATTAGAAAATATATTAGTTATGCTTATATAAAATAGTTACGGCAACCTTGTTTAAACGCGGGTAATTTAATCGTTACAAGTCCGTTTTCTACGTTTTATATGTCCTTAGCTTCGGGTTAAAGTATACTAATATATTTTTGATAAATCGACTCATTTAGATAACGCTTAAGACTCATTTTAACTCGTAAAAATTTGGACAACATGCTGAATTTCCCGGAAAAATAGTTTTCGTCGTTAAACTTGAAAATAGCATAACTTCTTCGTTATAACTCCGTTTTAACCCGTTCAAGCGGCCGCGTTTTCGTTTTAAAGTATATTTTCAGAATATCTAGCCCAAAATAATTTAAAAACTGTCGAAATTTCCAGATTTCACAAATAAGATCAGACCACTATTTATTGTTGTCGAAATGGATTTTTCTCGCGCAAAACTTATTCTAACCACTTCAAACCAACGCCAAAGCTATTCTAAACCTACCATACACCTTCTTAGGGTGTCATGGGTTCCTAGACATCATCAAAAATAATATGTTTCAAGGATTAATTATAGGATGACATATAGTAATTTATAGCACTTAAAAACAATTAAAGTGGTATAGATATCTATATAACTTGCATGTTCTACTCAAGCATGATAAAATGACCATAAAATGAATATGAAAAATGAAAATGATCATGAAATGCTTACTAGTTACTTGATGAGGTTTAATGAACAAGGGTTTATCCTATATACCATAGATTTTTATTTCAAAACCTTACTTAAGAGTATGCTAGGATTATGAAATTAGCTTGACTTAAAAAATATGCAATCCTTGCTTGATCACCCTTATGGCGGTTCATATGATGAAGGAGGAAGATAGTAGTTTTTTTTTTTTTTCACCCTTTGTATAATGATAACTATGTGTTGGTTATAATAAGATAATATATGTATAAGTGTTATACTAGATATTTAGTACACAAAATGGTTGAGTCACCATACTTGGTCGACATATATAAAAAAAATAAGACTAGATGTGTTTTGTTTTAGTTAAGTACTTGTGTGTATAAGTAGAAATGTAGTTAGTTAAGAATTATTAGTAACTTGTATACATATTTAAGCATTTAGGGTAGCGTTAGTTAAAAATAAATTTTAACGGATCAAAATAAAATATATTGAAGTCATAAAAATTATAAAGATACATTCCTTACAAAAATTGAGTGAAATAATAATTATCGTATAGTTTTTACGAAAACCGTCGTAATTATATAAATATAACAATTTATATACTAAATAAATTTAAAACACCTGGTTAATTAATAATATTATTTTTATAATCTTAATATGAGTATAAAAATATATCGGGATAATTTTTGGAAGTATCGGATCAAATGTTCAAAATAAATATTAATAGGAAATTATGTGTTTAATGTAAAATGCAAAACCATGCGTGAACTAATATGATGATAATGATGCTAATGATATGTAGACTAAACCTAGTCTATATGAAATGTCCTCGATGATTACTCATGAATTCGCAGCTAAACCATTAAGGTTACGCGAATTTGATACTCGTAAACCTAGTTTACGATAAATAATGAATAGTGAATCATGAATAGTGATTTTCTCCGGGAATGAATAGTGTTTCATGAATAGTAAAATTTTGAAATACGTTCTCAGAATATCAAATTGACTTCAAAAACGATGAATAGTAACCGGTGAATAGTAAATTCCCGAGATGAATAGTAAATTTGAAAAATGACCCGAAATTGAGAATTGTGACAGTATCAGAGTCGTCTCATGGTTTTAGGAGGCGTAAAGCGAAATATGAAATGTGATATTTTCGACACTAATTTTTTTTTGTTAGTTTAAATAATCTAAGGGAGTTGTCAATAATTAGTTATATCACAAGCGTGGATATCCGAAATTTACGATGATGGTTTTTATGTTAGGTATATTATTTTAGCTAAGTTTTTTCAATAACCCAATTACCTATATAATCTTTTTCAATAGCTACTTTATCGATTCAGACTTTTTATCAGTAGTTTACAAAACTGAACTAAAAACGTCACATCAAGATGTTGGGACCACAATACATGTTATACAAAGTGAAGAATGTAGGGGAACACACATTTTATACAAAGTGAAACATCAATGTAGGGACCAGGGCATGGATTTTCTCATTTGTAATTATTAAATATATTTTATAGTGAAGCATAGAGTTTGAAAAACAAGGTAGTTATTTGGCAATAGCATGAGTTGTGTCTTATGCTTGTTATACAAAGTGAAGAATTTAGTTCTTGATTCAATATTTCCTTCAATCTAGTTCTTGATTCAATCTAGGCTGAGTTGTGTCTTGATTCATTTTTAATCATAATCACCATTTCAGTTTTCCATCTTTCCTTCTCGTTTTTGTTCTTGGTCTTGAACCATACCTCTTTCTTGTTCTTGTTCTAGCATATAGTTGGAAATACCAAAACGCGACACTAATTCCTACTACAATAAAAAAATGCGACACTAATTCCTACTACAACAAAAAACGCTACACTAAACCATATTACACACAAATAAAAGCAACTAGAACCAAAATGCAACTAATAAAACACAAAACACAAACAAAAATCAAGTCCAAAACACAAACTAACTCCAAAAAAAATCGACCCCTAAAACGCGATTCGAACTAAAACGCGGCTAATAAAAACACAAAACATCCAAAACACAAACTAACTCCAAACATGGCCCTCAAACATAAAACACGACCCTAAAACGCGACCCCAAAAAATAAAACACAAACAGCTAAAAGAAAACACAAATGTGACATAAAAGAAATCAAAACGCGACATATGACAAACAAATATAACAAAACACAAAACGCGACTCAAATAAACGAAATAAAAAAGCGCGACCCACATGGAAAAACAAAAACCAAACGCGACCATAATATGCTCAAACTCATCCACATATGACCCCACCTTCTTTATTGACCTTACCTTCTTCGAGATATGTTTCTTTCTTCATTAATTAAATACTAGATACTTTTGAGGTCGCTAATTATAAAATAATAACATATGAGGTCGCTAATTTTGTAGTCGAGAATCATTGGGTCGCGAATAAAATATTGGTTCACCAGGTGGCGGTCGCGTTTTGTAGTTGAGAATCTATTGCGTCGCGAATGTTTCAAAAAAATAAGAAAAAATAAGTAGGTCACGATTTATGTGATTGGTCGCGTTTTGCGTGTGTCGCGATTTATGTAAAATTTTGTTAAATGGGTCGCGCTTTTGGGTTCGTCGCGTTTTATTTTTGTAAATGTGTCGCATTTTAAGCAAATAAATTCAAAATTTTATCGCATTCAGAGTCGCTAAAGAGACACGTGTAGGGTGCAAACTTTTTTTATTAGAAGAATCTAACGGACATCATTGAAAAGTTCATTTTCGTAAAAAAAAAATTGCGACGTCTTATTTCATAAATTAGTATGGAATATGGTCTGTTTAAAATATTTCTCTTTTTTAATTATGATATTAGATATTTGAACAACAATTTTATATATCCGAATATCTAAATATATTTTTTTTGTAGAACTTTTATAAGAGTTTCAAAACTGACATTTCATAAAACCCAACTTTGTAATAAATTGATCACAAAAATTTGGATACTCGAATACAAATATTTTTTGAACACTCACAACCTATATGAAGAAATCCTATAAAGTAAGTTGAATAGTTTATCAAAAAATAATAAGATTACATAACATGTATATAAAGATGAGATGTGCGAACATATATGAGATAATAAGATTACATATTTACATAACAATGTTGCAAAAATACATTTCAGGGTTATGAAGAACTACATGTGTTTAAGGAAGAGGCACGCCACATGTGGACATCGATTAACAGCTAAATCATGCAACTCATGGAAAAACGGGTCAAAACCCATCAAAGCTTTCTTATCTATCTTTTAAGATAAGTGTTGGAATCACTCCTAAACTAGATTACAAGTGTTAGTAATTAATATGTAATAGTTAGCTTAATTAAGGCTTTTATGTTAGTAATCAAGGCTAGGCTCATGTAGAAAGCCCATGAGCCTATGCAAAGCCCAACAAGGAAAGGATGGGAACTTGGTGTGTTGTCCTAGTTCCCTCCTATAAATAATCTTGTAACTCTCATTAGAGAGTTGGTTGTTCATCTTATCACAAAACCTAAACCTTTCATTATATACTCGTGTGTTTGTGTTAACTTGTTCATCCGATCACTCCTTCATCTATACTTCTTATATGAATGCTTGTGTTACATAAATGGGAACCTAACAGTGGTATCATTCGCCAAATACTTGGGTGAAAAGGTTTTGTTTTGAAGTATTTGGTATCTGCGTAAGGTTCTCGGTACTCAATCTTTTATCATAAAAAGCTTTAATTTTTCACTTAAAAACTCAAGATTCTTGTCCTCTCAAGGTTATTTAGCGATAAAGTTTCTGATTTTGGCAAAAAGTTTCAAACTTTACGTGTATTTCTTTGCTTTTAAGCTTGGTTTTAATCGTGTAGCTTGTTCTACGCGTAAGGTGATAACGTGTGTTGGATCATCAAGTTTCACACTTTTGTGTTATTTTGATGATATTGAAGCTGTTTCCTCATAAAAATCTGGTTTAGAAACATTTTTGGATAGAAATCTCAGTTTTGGCAAATCCTACGCGTAACTAAACCCTAGTTATACACGTAAGATATCAAAGTCTACGCATAAGCTTTCCTTGGTTTGATCTTCAGTGTTATTGGTTTACTCAGTGTTTTCTTGCTTGGATAAGCCTGAAAACACTTCGACTTTGGATATCTTTTACACTGGTAAAGTGTAAAGGATTTTTGGGCAAAAACCCTAGTTTTACGCCTAAGCAATAAGTTATGCGTAGAATCCTTTACGCATAAGCATTTACTTACGCCTAAGCCTTGTATTACACATAAGCAAATCTTACGCCTAAGCATTCTACTACTAAGCTTTTGTTTTACGCATAAGCTAAGGTTCCTTAACCCTACGCGTAAGCTAATCATACAGTAAGATTACTTCTTATCGTAAGTTGGTGATTTTACGCCTAAGGTTTTCTTTGCCTAAGCTTGATTTCTACGCTTAAGGACTCTTCATCAACAAAGTTTCACTCGACTACAAAGATCCATTTTACAACACAAGTTTCAAGATGTCTCAACCACCATACTCTAACTACTTCCCTCATGTGTATCCTCAACAACAACAACAACAACAAATCAATCAACAACAACAATTTTATCAACAACTACAACAACAACAACAACAACAACAACAACAATTTCGTCAAGGAGCAATTCAACCACCCCCTAGTCTTCAAGTACAACCTTACACAAACATTCACAATCAACATCCATCCAGGAATACTATGAAGGAACCTATTGGTTTGGAAAGATGTGTGAAGCTTTAAGTAGCCAACAATCCATACATGAAGTCGATCACTTGATCGACCTCCAATGCTCACTCCGGAAACTATGATCAATGGGTGATAAGGTTCTTTAGGTTCGTGATCTAAAGAAGCCACATGGAAAGTTCTTGAAGAAGGTCATCATGGAAGGTCCATTTCGGATGCTCACCGTCGTTACACCGAAGATCCAAATGCCAATCCACCAAGAGGTGATGTCACCAACATTGCAAGTCTTAATGACCTCACTGGCGATGAACTTCTACATTTTGAAGCCGATGAACTAGCAATGCAATACATCCTTTTGGGATTACCCAATCCGATCCTTCAAGTGTTGATGCTCAAAAGGCGCTAAAGCAATGTGGGAACATATTCATCTTCTCATGGAAGGCATCGAACTCAATCAAGAAGACATGGAATCCAAAATCTACTTGGCTTATGAACACTTCATGATTGAACCCGAGAGACATTAGAGTCATATCATCATCGCTTCTCGGACATTATCAATGACTTGGACAAACACAACATCTTCATGCCAAGAATTGCGATCAACACTAAGTTCTGAGTAGTCTTGGTCTGATTGGGAAAAGTATGTCATTTTCATCCGTCAAGCTAAGAATCTTCATCATGCTACATACTGATTGTTGTACGACTATTTGAAGCCCCACCAAAAGAAGTTGACAAAGAAAGGGTTATCCGTGGACAACTGTTTCACCTTCACTTCCGGATAATCAACAATTAGCATTGTGGGCTCAAGCTTGTTATCCTCAATTCCCGACCTTACAAACAGTATTCACAAATCCTCCACAACCCGCTGCTCAACCATCTGCTAAGATAACACCTTATGATCCGTCACAGCACCAATCTCAAGAAACTCAATTGGTTCCATACAACAACAACAATGATCAAGCACTTTACAGTGAATCAAATGAGGATAAATAAGCTTTCGATGCATTGCAGCAAGGGTTTGTCATGATTACTAGAGCCTTCGCCGATACTCAAACAAATCCAACAATCGCATTCGTACCTCATCCAACACAAGGAATCGGTCGTTGTTAACAATGGATGTGTTGAAGTTCGAATCGAGATAATGTTCGTCGATGGGCGGTGGTCAAGGGTTTAATTCAATGGGAAGGAATAACATGGGTGCTCCACAACAACAAAGGGCTCAAGTGGTTGAACAGGTAATGCTCGAGAATGAGATTAATGGTCTTCATTGCTATAAGCGTAATAAGAAGGGTCACTGGCTAATGCATGCCCAAAGCCGAGGACTAGAGGCGGTGCTTATCACAAAGAGGCTCTACTTTTGGCTCTCAAGGATGAAGTGGTGGAACCCTCACAAACAAAGAACATAGTTTTATGGCGTATGAGACTCGGATGACGATATGGAGGACTTGCGAGCTAATGCAAGCGATTATGTTGATGGCAAACATGCACGAACTCGACATAAGTGACACAGGCCCGGTGTATGACACCGACGGCTTGTCTCGTGTCTTGGATCAAACCATATTCATCATCGATATAATATCTCGCCAACATCCGAATCCGACGAGGCTCGGAATGTTCAACATGAGCCGTCCACATCTCATCCTCGATGATACTCAACTAGATCCAGTGGTTACATTTGATGATCAAGATGACCTCACGGTTACCATTGATAATCAAGTTGACTCCGTGGTTATACTTGAGGATCGAATAATGATCATGTTGAGACTCACGTTGAACACGCCGAACCTTTGCCTAATCCGGATATTGACCTCTTACTTAATGACCAACAATCCCGAATGGAACAATGTTGTGAACTCAATCAGCAATTAAAAATAAAATGCTTTATTAGCGGGGATATTGAATGCTTAATAAGCCAACTCAACATTTTTAAAACTCAAGAAAAACGTGAACAAGGTTTTGAAGTCGGTTTTGCTAAATCTTACCAAAACAAAAAATCATTAGAATGACAGATACGTGATCTAGTCGCATCAAAGAATTCTTTGTTGTCTCAAATAGAACAACTGAAATATGATCATAAACAACAACTTAACGCTCTCACTTTGGAAACTCAAAAAGCCAAGCCTGAGTTGTTAACTTGTCAAAAACAGTTCTCTAAGTACTAAAAGCATTCAACGAAACGAATAGATGACTATCTTGAGGAAATTCTCGACTTACAAAACAAAATCAAACAGTTTCAAAATGTTGTTTATAAACATGGTAAATCAATCACAACGATTCAAAAGTTTACTTTCAAACCAAATCCAAATGGATATGGACCGAATCTTGCTGATTACAAACCAAAGTTTTCAAATAAAGCATTCCAACCAACTCATGAAGTTACAGTGTAGAACATATAATTGATGATTCCATTATGAGTGTTGTTGAATATAATCGTCAAGAGGAATTTGATGCGAGATGACGAGTCGGTCAAAATGAAAAATGTTGTTTATAACAAACCATTTAACTATTCAAAAGTCGTTACTTTTGTCACACAGCAGGATGTTTCTAACACACCTTGGTTATCACACCTATACGAGGGTCCCTTTCCAATCTTTGTACAAATTAATGGTCATTTACCTTCACTTAGTGAAATAAAACTATTAGCCGAACAATGTAAAGCTATAAAATATTTTGAAACATTCATTTCGGACATCAAACTTATGGAGCGGAAATTGAATTTCATTCGAAAAAAAGTTGAACATTTTCAATCGCCTCTTGGCGTGCACAAAGAGATATTCTTCAAAAATTTTTTACCTCATGTCCGAAATTTAAAAATTGTGCTATATATTGGGAAAGGATTTTCACAAGGAGCTTGGACTTATGAAAGAGTTTTGAACAAGCGAAACATCGATTTCAAATACAAAACGTAAAAGAAAATGTTACGAAAAGATGTTGATCGACTCTTGGAAGATGTTATCTCTGCTGATATCCATAATGTTGTGTTATTACATTATGTTGCATATGCATTTAATTATATCTCACGATTCGATTGATTCCGTTGAAAATGTTGAGAATCGTCTTGTGTCACAAATAAAGTCTTTAAAAGTTGAAAATGAGCGTTTGTTCAACGAGCTTTCAAATGCAAAACGTCGTCTTCAATGGTGTCAAAAGATTGTCATAATCGAGAACTCGCTTTGCAAAACAAAATCAACCAGTTGCATACAAAAACCTTTAATCCAAAACTTGAGCAACTGCATGATGTAATAGTGTCTTTGAAGTGTCAAATTGCAAAATATGAACAAGAAATTTCAAAAGTTAAAAAGAAATATGGTGTCATATTTGATTTACTCAAAAAGACTCATGCTCAAGCGTCAAAAGATATTGATGATCATCTTGCATATACCAAAGATGTTTTACAACAAAATGGAAATACTCATTTTGAAAATCAAGATTTGTTACATACTATCCATGAGTTAAAAGCAGAGTTGGTGAAACTTAAGCAAGATAGGAATAGTAGCACGCTTGTAATCGCACCTAAACAGATTCACAATGACTCTAGAACATCTAATGACAAACCACAAGAAACTAATGTGCTTCCTCATTGAAACATGAATAGTTGCCTCTTTTCCCAACGCCCGCACTTCACAGGCTAGGAGCAATACAAGGAAGAATAGGAAGTTGCGACATAAGAAAAGAACAATAAAGAATGCTGAAGTAGAAGAACACCCTAGGACTTTGAATAAAACTCAAGTTGCACCCACTTTAGATATTGCGTCTGACAAATGTAATAAACAAAGTGATGTAACAAATGATGAATCTTTAAGTACTCTTAATGTGATGTTTGAAGCCTCTTGTGTTGGTTGTCGTAAAAGCATGTTTTTTGGTTGTCATGATAAATGTGTTGCTAAGGCTATCTTGAATTGTAAGCGAAATAATAGAAAACGGAATACCTCTAGGCCCACTAATGCTTCTAAGTCTGTGCTAGGTAAACCACCTTCTAGAGTTCCGGCTAAGATCATTGATGTACCCAAAGTACCCCCTTCACCTCCTAGGAAGAACTTATCACCTAGTGCATTCACTAAGACCAAAGCTAAGACTAGTTGGAGATGGCAGAAATGGTTACATAATACACTTGGCTTTACATGGATACCAAAATCATGAACATGTGTGTTTCATCTATATACGCATCGGAACCTCTAACTCTTGGGTTCCACATCTACTTCTATTCCATGTGTAAATGCGTGTGTAATGCGGTGATCTGATCATCCTACGGGTTGTTGATAGCGGATGTTCCCGGCACATGACGAGCAATCTCAAGCTGTTATCAAACTTTATTTCAAAGTTCATTGGCTTTGTCGGGTTCGGGAATGATCACTTTGCGACTATTATGGGCTACGGAGATTCCATCAATGGTAACATCGAAATTAGTAGAGTTTATTATGTGGAAGATATCGGTCACAATCTCTTTTCAGTCGGTCAATTTTGTGATGGAGATTTGGAAGTTGCTTTTAGGGAGAAAACTTGTTTCATTTGTGATCTACAAGGAAACGATCTTATGTCTGGTCAACTCACATCAAGTCTCTACACAATCTCAATGCAAGACATGATTGCTTCATCTCCCATCAGTCTACTTTCTAAGGCTACATCTACAAAATCTTGGCTATGGCACCGTCGTCTCTCACACTTAAACTTTCAAACCATAACCAACCTTGCTCGATACAAAATTGTTGAAGGTCTCCCAAGATTCCGATATTCTAAAGATCACCTCTGCTCAGCTTGTGAACAAGGGAAAAGCACTCGTGCTCACTTTCCTTCAAAGGTGGAACACAACTCACAGCATGTGCTTCATCTTCTTCACATGGATTTGTGTGGCCCGATGCGCGTGTAGACGATTAATGGGAAACGCTACATCTTGGTAATTGTAGATGACTACTCAAGATGGACTTGGGATTATTTTCTTCAAGTAAAGATCAAGCTCCACAGATGATCATCACCTTTCTTACGAAAATTCAAGTTCGACTCCGGAACACGGTCGACAAATCGAGCAGACAAAGGCTGAATTTGTGAATCAAACTCTTCGTGAATTTTATGAGAAAGTGGGAATTGAGCATCAAAATCTATTGCACGTACACTAGAACAAAGCGGAGTTGTTGAAAGATGAAACAGACGTTAGTGGAAGCTGCAAGAACAATGTTAATCAATGCTAAACTTCCGTTACTTGTGGGTGAAGTCGTGTCAAGCTGCATGCTACACTCAGAATCGCTCAATGATTACCAAGCGCCACAACAAAATACCTTATGAGCTTATCCACAACCGTAAACCAAATCTCAAACACTTTCATGCATTTGGATCCCTTTGTTACCGAATAATGATCGTGATGACTTTGGTAAGCTCAAAGCTAAAAGCTACGGATCCGGAATCATCGCACAAGGAGATTATGGAAGCGATTCATGCCAATTTCGATGAGCTTACGAAATGGCTTCGAGCATAACAACTTGGAACCCGGTCATAACCGTCTAAACTTCCTCAAACCCCATCATCGGTGAACCTAGCTTACAACTAACTTGGCGTCAAATGGAGCGACTATTTGCTCCTCCATTTAGTGATGATATTGATGAGCGTGCAGCAGGTGTATCCAATGTTTCATTGCTCAACCCGATTAAAATCCAATACGATACACTGCTACAACAACTCACCGTTGAGAAGCACCACCAATTGACTCTACAACAACATAAAACAAACCGCATCTAACGACGTGAACCGGTGATGATCTTCGAACAATGAAGTACCCCACTGCAGATTATGATCCAAATCGTTCTTCAACCCGTTTGCTAATGAAGCGCCACATCGATGTTACGGAATAATCCACAAGCCATTTGAATCCTCCTAATCTGCGAATGTATATCAACATCAACTTTCCACACATCGTTGGACGAAAGACCATCCTCTTGAGAACATTATTGGTAACCCGAATCAACGATCGTAACTAGACAACGTCTTCACACGACGGTGAACATTGCATTTATGCACTCACCATTCGCCAATATGAACCTAAAACATTAAAGATGCAATGATAAAAGCCAATGGATTGAATCCATGCAAGAAGAACTCAATCGGTTTAAACGTCTTGAAGTATGGAATTGGTTGAAAGACTAACGAGTCTAAGTCATTGGTCTCAAATGGATTTGGAAAAACAAATTGGATCTTTGAAGGAACCGTAATTAGAAATAAGTCACGTCTGGTGGCTAAGGGTTATAGACAGGAAGAGGTATTGACTTTGAAGAATCCTTCGCCGGTTGCTCGTCTTGAGGTTATACGGATTATCCGGCGTTTGCGGATCACATGAACATCACCGTTTATCGATGGATGTCAAAGCGGCTTTTCTTAATGGGCGAAAAGCGGTCTATGTCGACCAGCGGAAGGATTCGTTGATCGAGTTCCCAAACCATGTCTACAAAGTGAACAAGGCTCTACTGACCTCAAACAAGCCCCTCGGGAGTGGTATGATAAGTTATCATCCTTTCTCATTGCCAATAATTTCGTCAATGGTTCGGTCGACCCTACACTTTTCATACAATATCACGAGGCACACATTTTAATCTTTCAAATTTATGTGGATGACATCATTTTTGGGTCAACACATCTAAAGTACTCAAACGCTTTTTCAAAACTTATGAAAAAACATTTTGAAATGTCCATGATGGGTGAACTTACGTTCTTTCTCGGACTGCAAGTTCATCAATCACCCCGTGGTATTTTTCTAAGTCAGTCCAAATATGCTCTTGAAATATTAAACAAACATGGAATGCAAACATGTGACACCTATGCCACACCAATGGCACACACTAAGAAACTAGATGCTGATTTGCATGGGAAATTGGTTGACCCTACTAAATACCGAAGTATTATTGGGTCTCTCATGTATCTAACAGCAAGTAGGCATGACATTGTCTTTGTTGTATATCTTTGCTCCCGTTATCAGTCAAGACCAGCTGAAACTCACCTCTCTGAGGCTAAAAGAATCCTCCGATACATCAAGGGAACCATTAACTTGGGGATCTGGTATCCGAAGGATTTTGGTTTTGAACTAATAGCTTTTTCAGATGTTGATCACGCAGGTTGCTTAGATTATCGGAAAAGTACTTGAGAGCTCTACAATTTATTGGTGATAAAGCGGTGTCATGGCAATCGAAGAAGCGAGGATTGTACATATTTGTCCTCAGTCGATGCGTAATATGTAGCCATGTCCGCGTGTTGTGCTCAAGTCATTTGGATAAGAACACAACTCAAAGACTATGGTTACGTGTTGATGAATCGATGTCTCTGCGACAATCAAAGTGCCATTGCGATCTCGTGCAACTCGTTCAACATTGAAATCAAAGCACATCGATCTTGATATCATTTCATCAAGGAGCACGTGGAAAAGGTGCCGTTGAATTAGACTTTGTGGGTCTTGAATACCAATGGCGGATCTTCTCACCAAAGCCTTAGCTCTGCTAGGTTTAATGAGTTGGTCCACGGATTGGTATGCGGTGTTTGACTCGAGGAGGCGGATGAACTTTTAAAACATTCTTAAAACCGGTCAAACACCAAAACCTTTTTGTAAATATTTTCAAAACAAAATACAAAAATATAAAATCTAATAAAACTACAAAAATATCCTTCTATCTATATTTCTTTTAACATGGCAAGTAGAAATCTTTCGTCAACACTTTACTCTTTCAAAATTCAATATTTTCTCGGTCAAGTGTTGAGGGGGAGAAAGTAAATATTTTTCGGTTTCATAAAACCTTGTACTTGCATGTTACCTCATCTCGGTTGTTTCTTTGATAATGGTGGTCACATTTCTGGTTTAATGACTCTCCCGGACTCAAATTTATAAAATTTCATTATTTCTTAAGTCGAGGGGGAATGTCGTCAAGTTTCTTTTCAAATATCATACTTAACGTAACCAAAGTGGAACTTATGGGCTGTGGATGTAAATGGTTAAGGTGGAGGGACTGAAGTTGTCAAAAGCTATAACTATTTTTTAACAAAACTCCTCTACCTACCTATCTATCACATTTACTTCTCTCATTTATTACATCAACTACCAATCCTACGCCTAAAATCAAATACTCAAATCCGTGCTTTATAATCCTGATTTGTAAGTGCTTTTATGATCTTAACATGTGTATAAACAACGGTTTTCAATTTCATAAACATCCAACAGTTAGTTTTTATGTTTGGGATGATTTGGTGTTCTACGCGTATGCGTTAGAACACAAAATCATCATTGGATGTTTATGATGAGTGTTATTGTGTCAAAATGCATAAAATCGTGTGTTATAAACATTTCCATCATCAAAACTCACCAGAAAACGATTTAAGTATGTTTTAAGGATTAAGGTTTATGCGTAGATTTGGGTGTTTTCATATGAGAGTGTTTCTGGTTAAAAGGATGGTTGTGTTATGATTTTGACATGTTTAATTGACAAAAACCTTGCTTAATACATACCCAGAAACATTAATTTGGTGAAAATTAAGAATTAGGGTTTATGTTCATACGAGTTAGGTATTTTTGATCCATTAGGTCTTTGATGTTAAAACTTGTTGCAACATAGTCATATGGCCTCCTAGATATCCCAGAAATGATTTGGTGCATTTCCAATGGCTAGATTCCTTATTCGTAATTCTTGAATGTTTAGGGTTTAAGTTTTACGCGTAAGCTAATCTTACGCGTAATTGTGTCTGATTGAGATAACATGTGGCGAAAAGTATTGAATAATGTGTTAATGATGATGTTATGATGAATTTGTTTCGGGTTTTCGCGTTAATTATTGAGAATCAAGGTTAAGCGAGTTACTACGCATAAGGATCACCTTACGCGTATAATGTTAGCGTAAGAGAAATCTTCACGCGTAACCTTTACGCGTAAGGTTCTACAAAGGGACTACGGCGTATCTTGTGAAGGATATGCGTAAGCGAAGCTTTACGCATAAGGTTCACTCTCACGAGTAAGCCTTACGTGTAAGCTCCCATATACGCCACGCGTAAGCTTTATGCTTAAGGCCCTCTTTTCCTACGCGTAACATTTCTTACGCGTATGTTAAGATCCTACGCATAAGCTTATAACTACACGTATGTTCTACTGTTAACGCATAAGCTTGCAAATCCTACGCCTAAGCCTAATTTTTAATCAAAATTATGAAGTGTTACGCGTACAAACTTGTAAATAAATAAATCATAACGTCACGAAACCAAAATGTCATTAATAAGCTTAAATGGTTATTATGTTGTGATAATTAGTGAAAATTTAGACTTTAAAACTCAAAGTTAATAAATTCACGAAACTTTTCATGACTACTTTGGACTATTGGACAAACAAGTGACTCGTAACAATCATTAACATATCATAATTCAATAATTAGACAATTGATAACTCTCAAATTGTGCATGTTTTTAGTAGTGTTATCCGTGCTTTTATGTGTGTTATTTGGCTATAATCATATGCTTTTAATGTAATCGCATAAAAGTGTGTTTGCTAGTTCATTTGTAGCCAAGTGCGGAAAGTGGAGAAAAGGAGGAAAAGAAGTAAAATCTGAAGATTTCTCCATATCGAAGAATTCCCGACAAAAGCAAGACTTGTAGAGTATATTCGAGAAGGTAAATTCATCAAGTTAGTGGTCCAAAGACTCAAGAATAAAGTTCAAGAAGGAAAATGAGAAAGAAATAAATAAAAGAAGCTAAAACGAAGACATATTGGAAGACTCGTTGTTCCCGACACGCCTTCACCATTTTGGCCATAACTTTTGCATACGAACTCCGTTTGACCCCCGGTTCACGGCCACAGAAAGCTAAGAGAAAGATCTACAACTTTGCCGTTTATGACTTTTTGTGATTTTTCTCCAACCGTTCGGTCGAGCCCCGCAACCGGATCCGGTTGGAGAATGGTCAAGAAAACCAACCGATTCGGTTGGGAGGCCTGGTACAACCATTTCTTCATCACTAAGGTTCCAAACAATTCTAGGTCCTTCTCACTCAGTTTCTAGGTCCTTCTAAACTCCTTGGAGGCCAAGTTCAACATTTAATACCCCTAGGCTTGGAAGTAGTATAAATAGAGGCCTTTGCAACCTCATTTCATACACCACAACTTGAGAGATCTTCTCTCACACCTATCTTACCACCACTACTCTCTCTCAAAGCCTAAATTCGTCCATTAAGTTCCAGGAAACTTTGGAGGTCCAAGAAGTAATCATTTGGAGGTCAAACCATCAAGAAGTCATCACCAATACTTGAGGCATCATTACTACATCATTTGTAATCTCATTTCAATCATTGTAAGACCTTTAATCATGTTTTCTAATGTTCAAAGTTACGAGTTTATGTTTATGATTGCTATGAGTGGCTAGTTTCTTTATGCACTTGCTTAAATGATGTTGATTATCGTATGATTAGTTTATGATTGTGTTAACATGTTTTAATTCAATTTCAAGTTGATTCTAAGATCCAATTGTGCTAAAGTTTCATAGTGGCATTTGTTAATCAAGTTTGACTAGTTGATAGTAATCGTAGAGGTCGAAAGAACTTATTGTTATTCAACTAGTTATAATCATTTTGTCTATGGATGATTGTTTTTACCCATTATTCTTGGTTAAACAAAGAAACTAAAGTGTGGTTGTAATAAGAACGCCTTTTGATTATCAATTTGGATTGATTGGAAACATCTAAAAGGTCGTAAGATTAGTTGTTTACAATCAATTGTAACCTTTTGTCTATAATGGGTTACCTTTTGTATTGACCATTTCTTAAGCAAATTTGATAAGACAAACGGATGTTTTTGTGTTTAAGTTTATGAAAGTAAACTTATGAAACTTGAATTGATCTTGAATTGATTGGTTAGACTTAATGTTTGTTTTTATAAACTAAACTCTTGATCATGGTTTAACTTGTAAGAACAATAGATTAGTACACCAACTAATTATCATAACCAACATGTTAAGAAGAGGTTAACACAATCATACTAATCAAGGATAAGAAACTAGTTTAAGCAAGTGTAGTTTTAATCTTATTGAAGTTCCTTAATCATTATTTTAGGTGTTACATTGTTGCTTATATGGTATTTTGGGACGTGACAACCATTTACCACTTTTGTGTTACTTGTTATTACATAGATTCTTCACAATTGAAAACACCCAAATCCTAGTGAGCGACCTCGGCTTACCAACCAAAACTAACTACATACGAAAGGGTCGATGGCGTATAGTCTATATCAAGTTACGGACCGTCCAAAACCAATCTTGATAAGCGCGGCTGGTGGGCTACCGATAAGCGTTTAGGCCATGAAGGCCCGGACACGAATCTATTTACGGAATAGATATCGGATATCTCTTAATCAAGGAGATAATCATTCCCCAACCGACTTAGGCGGATACGCGAAGGTTGAGGAACATGGAACCAACAAGGATTCCGTGCGTATATAAAGGGAATCACATCCTCGTTAAAGGTACGATCTACAAACCCTAACTCTCCTAAAACCCTAAACCGATTACTTACTCTCACGGAGGATAATCGTGGAGACAATCTCACTGTAAGCCTAACGGTGTTTTCTGTCTCTTAGTCGCGGGTCTCAAGCAACGATTCTCAATTGGTACGAGGCGGAGCTCCAAACAAGGAACGCCCAACTTTTGTATCAACAAGTGGCGCCATCCGGTGGGACCATTCACTAGAACCAAGAACTAGAATGACGAAGCATGGAAGTCGCCGATCGCAAAGCAGACCTCACGGGAAAAAGACGCACAACGGATCAACTCCTAAGCGAGACTTACAGGACAACCAGTCTTGCTAAAAATCGAGGATCGAGGCCGGGACTTGGTCTTCCTCAGGTGGAACCGCGCTCAGGGACAACCCAAGCAACCACCACCACCACCAGTGCTAGAGATCCACTGCGCACTCCTTTTACCCCACTTCAATCGGTGCTAGAAGCTAACTTCACAAAAGCACCCGATGCACCCGATAAGAACAAGGGCATATTGATGGAAATAGATACCCCTGTTCTAGAGGGGGTCGTACCGGAATTGGAGCCAAGTATTTTTGTCTCTCAAAACTACGAAGCCTTAGCTACTCTCATGCAAGAGGAAGCAAAGAAAAGGTCAGGTCGGAGCCTGCATGCTCGACTCGACTTTGGCCCGGAGTTTGAGACATCCCCACCGCACCGTCAGAAGGAGAAGCGCGGGAGGGATAGTCGCCGAACCCCAGTGTTCAACAGAATCGGAAGGAGAGTCGAGGAAGATGATACATCTGACTCACAACATGTGGAAGAAAGTGAGGAGGATGAAAGCGCACCAATGTCCACGCCGGACTTGGTAGTCGCGAGTCCGGAGACGGACTTGGCGACGATACTCCCAAGTAAAAGTCCTTGAGCACAAATTCGAGGACGGTTGGCAAGCGCCGAAGGAGGAAGATTCATCCTCGATAATTCCTCGGACAACGAGGATAGCGAGCTGGACCTTTGGAAGTCCGAAGGAAATATCGTGACCAAGAGGAGGAAGACATGTCTCTCCGTGGCGTCGTCGGAAGGTGGGTGCGTTCACTAGACGCATCGGTGATTTCTCGAGAAAACAAGAAGAGGCGCATGCCGCTAATGTCAAAACCTATGATGGAGCAGTGACCACAGCGATCACCTAAATTTTTGAATCCGCAACTATTGAGAAGCGGCCTGGCGGTGTGGTGCCACATGTTTAATTCCACACTAGTGGGAAGCGCGCTGGCGGTTCAACAAACTTCCTTGAAGCATCAATGGTTTTGAAGAATTAAGAAAGGCGTTCGCCTAAATTTTACTCAACGGAAAAAGTGTGTGAAAAAACCCATTGAACTCGCTAGGGTCAAGCGGTGCGGGGGAATCCACGGCGCTTTTATGGGCGCTTCAGGGCGAATGTATGCAAGTTAAAGCATGTCCGAAGTACTCAAAATCTCGGGGTTTATGAATGGGATCGAACCAGAACTTATCAAAAGATTGAATGACAAGATTCCCCGATCCTTTGATGAAGTCATGAAAGCACACGGTCCTTCGCCCGAGGAGAAGGCTGCTGCGGTGGATAGCAAGAAAAGCTATTCAAACTACGGTCACAGGAACAACACAGGAGACAATCCACGGATCGAATAGTAACAGTATAGGAACTATCGCAACCAAGCGGATTAGGCGCGACAACGACAAGTACACCCAGCGACAAAAACGCGAAGGAAATACTGCAATGTAGGGTGCAAACTTTCCAAGACCGCCACAAATCGCACTCGGAGGATCGGTGAGTGGGGAGTGGATCTGTGACTACCATGCACGGAAGGGCCACACCACTGCGAATGTGTCCAAGCTGCGCCACTCATTGACAAAATGGTTAAAGAAGGCGATTGGACCATTTGGTCAAAATATCAAGGAAGGAAAAGATAGGCGGAAGAGTGGAAATAAAAGGAGACACCCGAGGAAAAGGCCGACACCATCTACATGATACAATCATGGCGGTGGTCACTAGGCGGAAGGTCACGGGAGTTTTCGAGGCGAAATCTCTTTCCCGCCTTAGCTGCGGACAACGCAGTGGTTGAACCAATCACCATTGAGATTAGTGCGGGTGGTCGCGACATCCATCGCATGTATGTTGATGGCGGAGCATCGGCGGACATCATGTATGAAACCTTTGCTTCAAGCGATTGCGGCCGAAATCTGTGATCGATTAAGCCGGTCGAACGGCGTTGACCGGTTTATGGGTGAAAGATATGGCCTATGGGCAAATCGATTACCGGTCGACGCCGGAAGCGAAAACACTCCGCGACGGCTTGGATGGAATTTATGGTGATCAAATCTCCTCGCCATACAATGGCATTATCGGAAGACACGGGATACTCGACTATCGCGCGATGCCATCAACGGCATGCGGGATGCTTAAATTCCGGTGGAAGGGGCATTCTTACTCTTTACAATGCCCATGCCGCATAGAGAATGTAACACGATTACATGCGAAATGGCACCAATCCCGAGCGGTAGCGCAACCAAAGTTCCGTCGAAGGTTGCGATTCACCCGAATACCGGAGCAGAAATATCAATCGGAGGGTCTTTGTCGGACAACGGCAAAGCGGTATGTGTGCGCTCTTGCAAAAGAACTTGGACATTTTGCATGGGAGCCAAAACACATGACGGGGTACCACGCTCGATCGCGAGCATAAAGCGAGAATCCGGCAAGGGTACTCACCATGTCAAAAGAAGCGGCCAAGCCCAGGCCGCGCAAGCGATTCTCGGCGATACCTGGCGGTGGATGCGGGAATTATCGTGAAGTCTACTACCATGGTGGCTTTCTAACCCATAATGGTCAAAAGAGTGACGGTGGTGGCGGAATGCGTGGACTTCACCGATCTTAACAAAGCATGTCCACAAGATCGCTACCCATTACGAGAGATAGGCGGAAAATAGAGTCTCGCATGCGGATATCCATTGAAGTGTTTTCGTCGTATAAAGGATATCATCAAATCCAGATAGCTAAGGAGGATGAGGAAAAACGGCCTTTCACACAAGCCAGGCGTCTCTCGTTACACAAAAATTCCTTTGGCTTGAAGAATGAAGGCGCCACCTACCGTGGTTAGTAGACAATGCTTTGAAAAAACGGTGGGGTCAGAACTGGAGGTCTATGTTGATGACCTGGTCATAAAGAGCCATCTCGAAGATGAGTTAGTGCGCGATATTGAGGAAGCGTTCAAAACTCTAAAAGAGATCAATATGAAGCTAAATCCCAAAAATGTACCTTGGCCACCGAAGGCATGTTCTCGGATACCTAATAGAGCTGACGGTATAAAACCATGTCCGAGAAAAAACAAAGGTCGTCATCGAACTTCCTTCACGCGCACGTTGAAGGAAGTCCAATCTCTCAATGGTAAGCTAAATTTGGTCTTAATGGGTTCTGTCTAAGTCGTGACAAGTCTCTACCTCTCTTCAAAACACTCGAAGTGTATCAAAATGGAGATTTTTGGTGGACTACGGAGGCGAAAAGCCTTCACACAACTTAAACAACACCGGCAACGCCCCCACACTTGTCGCACCCGAGCCGGAGAAGAGTTAATTATGTATCATCATGCAATCGATGGAGCGGTCGGTGCGATGCTACTAACGAGATAGGGATTGAGACAAACCCTATCTACTTTGTAAGCAAGGTGCTCAAGAAGGCGGAGATGAACTATAGCGCCATGGAAAAATTAGTTACGGCGTTGGTGTTTCTTCGCTAAACGGCTACGCAGTACTTCAAGCGCATCGATAGCGAGAATCACGAGACCAACCGATCAAGCAGATTGATTGGTTCCAAACCGTCAAGTTTATCACACAAGTCAACCACTTGTGAATGGTCAACCGTAATAAAATTCAAGCAGTCTAAAACCAATGCAATTTCCCTTGGAATATAGTGGATTCCGGGTCGTTAAGTCCCCGGAGGATTAATGGTGTTTAAAACTTTCGGATGTCGAATAATCACTAAGGATAGTGATCGATAAGGATTTTGATTGATAACTACACTCTTGATTGATTGGAATTGTATTTGGATACGAATTGTAAAGCACAACAATCGATTTAAACAAACGTAAATCGCACATTTATTAAAAACTACGTAAGCGTGCCAAATAAAGCGTGAGTTTAAGAAATAAAAGACCTACAAATATGAAAATGATATTTTTACAATCGTAATAATAAAATAAAATTATTGGAAAATTAAAATTATTTTTATAACTATTTATCTAATTATTATTAATTAAAAACTATTTTTAACTATTTAATAATACTCTAAAATATAAGAAAATGTGAAATAAAGCTAGAAAAATGATATTATGATTTAGAAAATCTAAAATATTATAAAACTTATTTTAAAGCGAAAATATATTTTTACACTTTTTATCTATTTATTATTAATTAATTACTATTTAAAATACACTTAAATACAAGAAAATACAAAATTAAACTGGAAAAATGAAATTTTAACTTGGAAAAATCTAAAATATTATAAAACTAATTTTAAAACTAAAAGATATTTTTATGTTTTTATTTATTTATTATTAATTATTTAATACTTTTTAACTATTTTAAATTCTAATAAATACTAAACAAGCTAAGAAAATTATGAAACTTTTTCTAAAAATATCCTATGGTGACAGAAAGCTAAGAAAATTATAAAAACAAGAAGTGCTTAATAATAAGCTGAAAAGAAAAATCAAAAAGCTAATTTCTATTAAATAAACGCTATCACTATTTTAAAAATGATGTTTTTGTGGTTTTTCTTTTTGAAAACTATTTAACTACTGATATTAAGAAACTTTTATGAAAACAAAAATTTTGAAACTTGAAAATAAAGTCGCTTGAGAGCTTATTAGCTCAACGATTAAGCTAAAGAGCTTATTTGGATTTTTCAAGCTTAAATAAGCTTACAAACTGGAACCAAAGGTAAAATAAGACACAAATAAGCTAAAGCTACTTAAGTTAGGCTAAAAGGAACAAAGAGACACACTGAGAAGCTATAATAAGCAAATAAGCACTTATCCTAAACCTCTCAACCAAACAGGCCTGCAGCCATATCTAAGAGCAGTTTGAGCTTATTAAATAAGCTTAAAAACTCAAAACAAGGACTGATGTGTTAAGTTTAGCTGGTGGGCTTTCCAAAAAGCCAAAGTATACAAGTTTTGACCCACTATTAAGCTCTGTGTGAGCTTGTGAAAGAAGCTTGTAAAACACTGATGGATGACTCAGTATGTACTGAGTGAATTGGGACAAACAAAAAGCAACTAGCGACACTTATCAAATAAGTTATAGAGGTGAAAATAAGCACTAGACTAGAGAGATACCTGTGTTAGCTTTCCAAAAGCTAAGGGTCAAGTCGAGGTTCACTAATAAGCTCTTGATGAGCTTGTGAAATAACAGCTCAAGCGTACCTGGGAGATTTGACTTTTTAAGAAAATGAGCTAAGTTGACTTTGATGAATTTTAATCACTTCTAATTGGTCGATTATGTTGTAATAAGGTGATATGAAGTTATCTAAAGCTATATTAACAACTTTTAAGCATGTATGATGATTTTACAATCCAAAATCTTAACGATTAACAACAAGGTGAGATTTAAAAATGATTTTGACTTTTTATTAAACAAGCACTATATTTTATGGTTTGACCGAGCTATATTGAACTAATATGAAATGAAACAACAACAAACAACATCAAGCATAAGTGGAATACCAATCTAACGATAAATCCAAACACCGCCTTATATAGACCGATTTTGGTTTTCAAAGTTTAACTGATTAAGACCATGGCGATTCTTAAGCTTATATTATCATTTAATAAGTCTAAATGAGCATTAAACAACGAAATAACAACATAAAACTTAGGTATGACAATTATGCTCTTAAGATCGTTGAACTAAAATTTTAACAACTAAAATTCTAATGAACAAGCAACTAGTTTTAATGTATAACTTTACTTAACTACAACTCATAAACATAAAAACACAAAGATTTAAGGCGATGAACAACTTAAACAATTGAAATGCTAAAATGCTTATAAAGAACTCACAAGCGCTTTCCACCAAAGACCATGAAACTGTGATTAAGACCAATCCTAATGGCTTTCCACAAAGCTTCTAAACCCAAGGGCAATCCTGTATTCACCCTGCTCCAGCTTTGACCTTCATTTCCATGGATTTTTTATTGTTCACTAATTTTTTTGGTATTTTTGGTATTTTTGATTTTTTACTTCTAAACTGATTTTAAAGGTTACTAAAAGCTTTAATAAGCTTTCTGAGGAGCTTATATGGGCTTATGAGTCCAAATTAACAGCTACAAACAACATTAGAGCATATTGAGATTTTGAACAAGTAAATTTTTCATAAACAGAAAAGAGGACTTAGAACTGAAATTGATGTTCACAAAAGCTTTATTATACACTAAAGACTTGAAATACAAAGCTTAAAAGCTTAAACATACACTGGAATTTAAAAATCAACTAAAACGACATAAGCTAATTTTAATTTACTCTAGATACTCTTCACATTGCTCCTCTCCTCTTTATAATGATCTTTTTAAGCCTTGTCGACATCTCTGAGACTTTCCCACTTCATTCCAACCATTGGATCCATCAAACTCATCATATTCGTCCATTTGGAAAATTGGCGCCAAAAAAGTCTTAAGCGGGTTTTTTCAATTAATGAGTTTTGGGAGATTGTAGAGGTGTAAGGGAGTGGGTATACAATTGGGGAGGTGAGGTGGAAAGGAGGAAATCAGGCAAGTGGAGGAAACCACTCTGGTTTCTGGTTTGCAGGATTGAGTGAGGAGGATGAACAGTAGAACTGGTTTTTGGCGGGTTGACTTTATTTGACCGCTGGATATTAATAGACGGGGGTTCATAATGGGGTTCTGAGTGTTTATTGTGGGGTTCTTTTGGTTTGGCTTGGGATCAAAATACACAAAGGGGTCCATTTGGTTTTGGATTATAACAAGGACCATTCATGTAATTTCTGCAAAGTATAGGGGCTGAACCTGCCACTTTTCCAAACTTATCACAAGGACCAAACTTGCCAATCTTTAATAATACAAGGACTACATTTGATTATTTTCACTTTTTAAATATCCGAGGACTATTTTTGACATTTTTCAAAGTTGAGGGACCAAAGTTGCCATTTTATAATTTTTAAACTTTGAAGGGTTTGTTTTGACAACTATTGAATCCCATGGACTTTAAATGATTTTTTTCTTTATTTTGATTTACCAGGGACTATTTTTGACAACTTTTGAAACTTGGGGGACTAAAACTGCCAATTATGCAAACTCGATACATTTTTCATCTATTTTTGATATTTTTGCATTTAAAACACATAAAACACTTATTTGTGATATTTTCATCATTTTGATGCATTTACGAGTGTTTTCGAGATGTTTTGCGCTTAAGCAGTATAAAATGATGAGTATTTAGACACTCATCACGTATCATCTCCAAACCTCGACGCATCGGGCCGATGCGAAGTGGAGTGTATTGCTAGGTGAGCACAACATCTCTTACAGACCACGCACCGCAATCAAAGGACGATTCGCAGACTTCATCATCGAAAAGCCGATAACCAGGAGGTACCCACACCAAGTAGGCGGAAGCGCATGATCCATGGATCTTGTTTACGATGGATCCTCATGCGTTGATGGTTGAGAGCAGCCTCATTCTCACAAACCCAAAGGGAATGGAATTCACTTACGCACTGCGTTTTGAATTACTGACGACAAACAATGAGGCAAAATATGAAGCTCTAATCATTTGGACTACGCATTGCGGCTCGGATGGGTATCGTAACCTAGAAGCAAATGTGGACTCCGACTAGTGGCCAACCACGTGTTGGGCGAATACGTGGCTAAAGAAGAAAATATGATTCAAGATCTCGATAAGACCAAGACACCGATCAAAGGCTTTGTGATTCACCATCAAGCAAGTTCCTGTAGGGAAAATCGCAAGGCGGATGCCTTAAGCAAGATCGCCTCGACAAGCTTCGCACACCTATCAAAGCAAGTCTTTGTCAGGAAACACCGAAAAGCAAATCAATATCGAGATGGAAGTCTCCACGATAATAGAGAGGAAGGTCCTACATGGATGACACCAATTACTGAATTCTAAGCAAAGGCGTTACCCAAGAATGGAAGGAAGCTCGCAGGATACGGCGCACAAATACGTAGATTCGAACTTTGAAACAACATCTTGCATCACCGCTCCTTCCTCCAACCATGGCTCACCGTGTTGGCCCCTACAAGCAAATTACGTCTGCGAAATCCATGAAGGTTCATGCGGCATGCACTCGAGGACCACGGTCCGTTGTGGCACGCGCCATGAGATCGAGGATACTCTCGTGACCATGCACCGCGATGCGCGGGACTTAATAAGGAAGTGCAACGATTGCCAAGTTCATAGACTTGTCCCGCGCCAACCACATCACGAGCTAACCCCAATTACATCACCATGGCCATTCTACGAGTGGGGTATCGACATTGCGGGACCTTTTCGGTCGTGGCAGGAGGGTGAAAATTCCTCATAGTCGCTATAGACTACTTCACTAAGTGGATCGAAGCAAAGGCAATAGTGACAATCACGAGCAACGTGTAAAGCGCTTTGTGCGGGAAAGTATTGTATGCCGCCGGACCGCTCGGGAAATCATCTCGGACAACGGAAACAATTACGTGACAACCCTTTCAAAGGCGGTGCGAGAAGTTGAACATCACACAACACTGCGTCGGTTAAACACCCACAAACCAGCGGCTTAGTGGAACGTGCGGTCGAAGCTTAGGTGAAGGAATTAAGGCACGCCTAGACAAGCACAAAAGAAGGTGGGTGGAAGAGCTATCACATGTCTTATGGGCGCATCGCACTCAATCAAAACCAAAGACGGAGACACTCCTTTCTCTCTAGTCTACGGGACGAGCCGTCGCACCACCGAGATCGGCATGCCAACTATCCGCACTGCCGAGATCAATGTGGCAACCAATGATGACGAGAGACGGTCGACTTAGACCGCTAGAAGAAAGCGCCAACGCCGACTATCGGGAGGTGAAATCAAAGTCAAGGATGAAAGGATACTATGACGCTAAAGCGCAGTGTTTCATTCGAGACCAGGTGACTTTGTTTACCGCGCCAATGATGCGAGCCATGCAGAACACACATGTAAGCTTGGACCAAAGTGGGAAGGACCCTACGAGGTTACCGAAGCACTAGGAACAGGCTGCGCGTACAAGTTGCGAGGCTTGGATGGTCGAGAACTGCCGCGCACATGGAACATTTGCAACCTCAAGAGATGCTACCTATAGGAGTGGCTACGGCCCAGCGTACAAGCGCTCAAGCACTTTACTAAAGTACCCAATAAACATCTATGTATTTACTTTTTATTTCCGTAGTATAATGTCTTATTTGTTTCTCACAAACACTTGCAAGTATTAATAAAACGTCGCGGTTTCTAGCTAACTCCGTGACACATTTCAATTTGTTACTTCCATATACTGTATGTCTTAACAATCTTCTATTTCTTGCCTACATGGCGTGCATGCAATAAATAAACCCACGATGGTAAAAGGATAAGTTAACCTACTAAACAACTTGTTGAAAAGAGGGTTGCAAACCCATCAACACCGGATCACGATCCTTGTTAAACACCTTGTTCTCGAGACGTTGGAATAAGTTTTGTGCGCATCCCACGACGGTGCGCAACATCGCATATAGTGCACGTTTAACAACTTAGGAACCAAGACACTTGATTCCTTAATGTGATATTTACAAGACGCATATCATAACATACACGACTATGATAAAATACTTAGAAATTATTTCTCAATTATACTATGATCTTCATACATGATTATGGATTTCTATATTATTCGCTACGGGCGTATACATTTGATTTTTCGGGCACCAAATATCGTTTTTACGCAAAGACAAACCGATAAGTATGAACATTACAAGTTGCAATACTACTCACATACAATTAGCAAAGGAGATTTTTAGCTACAAGTTCTTACACAAGGATGGTTACTTTAAAAGTACAACCTAACAACTATGACAACGCTCATAGATGAGCTACCCACACGAGGTTGCGGTATCTTTGCCTCGTCAAGCCTCTTCAACAAGTCAGTCTTGGCGAGACACGGTGGCAACACTCACGGCACGCCATCGGATCTTGGAAGATGAGTGCACCAACCCCGCACAAAATTGCTTTACCTTAATACCTTCCCTTTAGCAAGTCCGGTAGCATGCGCTTCAATACTTCCTTTAAGGACATTTCTCTCTAAAGCAAAGGATTTAGCATGTCCTTGGGGCGAGCAAAAACAGCACTGCGGTGAGAGACATCGGGCTTCGGATAATAGTCCGGTTGCGCTTCGCATCATCGAGACGATGGCGCGCTAAGGTCAATCCTTTCATCATAACGGTTATAGGGTAATCTGGTCGCGCCCATTTCAAAGAATCATGGGAAGCTCTAAAGTCTTCATTTTATTCATAGCAGCAACCAGGTTATCATAAGACTGCGCATCATACCCAGGAAATTTTTCAACATGTACCTTCAGCAAGTTAGCCTCCTGCAGCGCCTCTATAGCCTCTGATTTTCCTCTCGCCAAAGCACATTGGACTACCCCACCAAAATTTTCCACTACCTCCTTGGACTCAAGAGTACTCAGCGCAGCAAGGCGCAGACCATGGCTGATAAGCCACCTGCGCTCAGAGATGGTAGACATTAGATGAGGATATAATTCCTCATCATACTCCAAAGTAAGCTTATGCAGCTTCATCTCTTGTGCCTCCAGAGCACTGCTCACAGTTGCACCAAAATCTTCCAACTGCGAGGTCAATGCGTCCTTATTTTTCTCCAGATACTTTAGTGCCCAGTGAATTGACGGCTTGTACCCTGACGACTATGTGCGCTCTTGGCTTATTTGGCCCATCGCCATTTTCTCCTGACCGCCTCTCGCACATACACGCCAAACTCTCTACCTCACCGCACTAGCCAATCGCGCCTCTAGTAAAGCAATCTTCTCATCTTTTACACCTTGGTCGCTTTCACCAAAGAATACGCACTTTAGCTTCTCAACTATTGCGCCTTGGTGCGCGACACTGCACTCAACTCCTCAACCAATTGACCCACCGATGCAACCCCAATGAGCAAATCTTCATCTTTTTGTTGAATGGCTCGATCGCACAGACTATCCTTGGGGAGACCGCAACCGCTCAAACCGCGCACACCTGACGAGCATTATCGGTTTCCCATATACGGTTGGTAAAAAAAAAAAAAAAAAAAAAAAAAAAAGGGCATTCACAATATTAGTTCTTGTGGGCAATGACATCACGGACGGGTGAGATGATGCAACATCACTGTTGGATGATTCCACAGTGAGGATAACAGGGCGTTTCTTCCTCGATGAGCTCGCGCCATCCTCTCAGCGGGATCTTCTGCGCTTTAACCCAGATTCCGGCTCTTCTTCTTCTTCCATAGGTTGCGCCACGGCTACAGGTGGTGGCTGCGCTACGAGAGAAGGCACCCTGGGGCTTGGCACGCTTTGTAGCGGCGTCGCTTCCACTGCGACAGAGGAGCTAGCACCTGTTTCCCCTATATTCATCTCCAGGGTATGACCTGCAGTAGCCGCTAGTATAGCTTCCTCTCCTTCTTTCAGGGGACGTGTCCCTACCTTCACCTCGGCAGGCTTCGCTAAGTGCAGCGGTGAACGGTGAAGATCCATCTCGCGCAATAATGACAACAAATGACACAAAGTTATATTATGCGCGAAAAGGATGAAACTCTTACATTAGTTATGTGGGGTGCGAGGAACGAGTACCCACCCCGCCATTAGGCGCCAAGAAGATTGGCATCTCATCCGGCATACCAAAATAATTACTACCGATGCCCATATGCACCAAAAATTCCTCGTGATAGGAACTAATGGGATGCGGTTCGCGTTTATCAATTCCGCATCCTCGGCAACATAAGATCCAGCACGGGCACTCATCCCCGGCAACGTTCCCCGGTATAAAAGTCATAATGCCACGGGAAGCATGTGTCGTCTACCCGAAAAAAGGACTCTCTCCAATTTCTAAGCGCATCTAGCTTCTCAAGATAACATCAAGTTCACCGCGTGCTTAGCAAAGGATACCCACCCATGTGACCATGTCGTGTGATAATAGGCACGGAATAGGTGGATGGTTGGGTTAATCGCCAACAAACGCGCTCACCTCAAAATTGGTAATTTTAGCCGCACCGATGCAAGGTACCGAGATAGTGTAGCTCGTAATAATTTAAAACATCGCACAAAAATCGGATAGGGGCACACGTTGATTTGCGAACTCAAAAAACCGTGTGTATACCCCTATTTTCCTTTAGGAAATCCATGATGCCCGCGCATTTGGAACAACCGGATGCACGCCAAGAGGTATAAAGTAGTCCGAGTGAATTTAGAAGATCGCCCGTGAGGTCGGAGGTGAAATCGGATAACTGTTTGACCATGGTATTACAAAGCGCACGCGTGGTTACCTTTTGAATGCAGTGTTTTCCTGGGTTGTAGTTTGAAGTTTGGTTAGCAATGGCGGATGAACGTTTTTACTGTGAGAAGAAAAGTGGAAATGAAGCGATGGACTCTATAATTTTTCTCATCCACACGATGAGTGACACGTGGACCACACTAATATTAACTTTGTGGCTGAGATTGCTTGATGGGATGTTACTGCAGTTACGTTCCCCCGATTTACGAGGCACTAATTTTTTACTCCCATGTCTAGATACAATGTACGGGAGGATATATTTTTATGGCTTCTTGGCTACGCTTCGACGTGGTTCCCTTGACTACGGTTATTAGTCTAGCATCCGTAGTTATTCACCGCGCATACTAGACCTGGGGACATGATGACGATAGTCATATCCGGTTACGGACCCGCCCAAAACCCAATCTTGATAAGCCCAAAGACAAGGTGGGCACTACCGATAAGCATTTAGGCCCATCGAAGGCCCGTGACACGAATCTATTTACGGAATAGATATCGAATATCTCTTAATCAAGGAGATAATCATTCCCAACCGACTTAGGCGGGATACGCGAAGGTTGAGGAACACGGAACCAACAAGGATTCCGATGCGTATATAAATGGAATCACATCCTCGTTAAAGGTACGATCTACAAACCCTAACTCTCCTAAAACCCTAAACCGATTATTTACTCTCACGCCGGAGGATAATCGTGGAGACAATCTCACGGTAAGCCTAACGGTGTTTTACTCTCTTAGCGCGCAGTCTCAAGCAACGATTCGAATTGGTACGAGAGCCGAGCTCCAAACAAGGAACGCCTAACTTTTGTATCAACAGGTCATACTTGCCCGTGTGTTCTTAGCTTAATTCGGTAATCCTTGTTATAAATTTAAAACTAGTAGTCGCGAGACACATCAAGTTTTAGGCCGTTGTCGGGATTTGTTTGTGTTTTTGTGTGCTTCGAATCTGTGCTTAAATCATTCTCTAGTTGTGCCGTCTTTGCTTGCGAAAAAAAAATCATTTCATTATCAGTTCGTCCAACCGATCGGTACGGTCCCGTAACCGATTCGGCTAGACCTCGAAACCAAAACCAACCGGATCGGCTGGAAGCCCAGCCGATCGGCTGAACCATTCTGTCCAAAAAAAAAACAGTTTTTTTTTCTTTTCAATTTTTGTTTAACTTTTAGTCCAAGCATTGTTTAGTCTTGTTCCTATTTGTGTTTTTCCTTGTTTTTTTGTTTGGTAGATTATTTAATATTTTTTTTATTCCCTCGAAAGTAAGGCTCACCCATTGGAAATAAATTGTGTGAGAGGTATAAGGCGGGTCTCCCTGATTTTTTAAAAAAGTTTGGTTTTTAATATGCTTCGCGCTGACCTACTTCTCCGCTTCTTTGTGCGTTTCAATGGAGCTACCGAGAACCCTTGGGAAAAGAAAAAAAAAAGTCATAACTAGTTTTCTTTTTAATAAAAAGTAAAAAAAAAAAAGGTCTTAGAGTTATTTAGTTTATTTCTTTCAAGTCATTTTTCTGAAAAAAAAATACAAAAAGATTTTTCTTCATGTTCGTTTTTATTATTTTTGTCTTTTTATTTTTGCTTTTTAAAATATTTTGTGAATCGCTTTGGGTTTTTATAAACTCACACTCTTGGAGTGATCAACTCGTTAGTCCACTCTACGAGCTTAAACGTAAAATCAAAGAGAGGACTAAACCCGAACCTTATCCGAAACCACCGTTCATCGAGGAACTCTTTGTCGTTATCGACATATTCGAAGAGAAAGTCAAACCTCCACCCGATTCCCCAACCATAATCGTCATTGACCCCGATGACCAACCCATGTGGTCAAGCACTAGGACCGTTGCACCAACACCTAGTTCCACTATTATTCAACGCCCTTTTCCCAATGATTTCAATATCAAGGGTACCCATATGCAAATGATTCGGGAGAATCAATTAGATGGGAGAATCCGGTCCGATCCTCACCGACACATAGCCGATTTTCTTGAGATTAGTAACCTATTCCAATATGGTGAAAATCAAGAGGAAGTGGTTAAATTGAGGACTTTTCCTTTCTCATTAACCGGAGAAGCCAAGACTTGGTTGAACGAATTAAATGAAGGAACGATTACTACGTGGGAATAGATAAGAGAAGCTTTTATTAGCCGATACTTTTCTCCCGCTAAGTTTAAACGTCTCCTAAACGACATTCACAACTTTCACCAAATCGATCATGAAACTCTCGTTGACGCTTGGCTCCGTATGAAAGATATGCTTCGCACTTGTCATGGACACGGTCTAACCAAAGGAACAGTTATTCAAACATTCTATCACTGTTTTGACGATCCAACTCAAGGAAATATCGACTCTGGAGGAATCTTCCTTTACAAAACTCCAAACGAAGCTTTCAAAATCCTCGAGGACAAGGTCCAACTCAAGCTCGATCTCTCGGAGAATTCTATGATCAATTCCAATCCAAATACCGTTGTTTCCGCCGGTGGAAGCAACATCAATACCGATGATGCCTCATTGATCGAGAAATTGGAAGCTCTCTCCACAAACATCGACACCCAATTCATAAGCATACGGAGGGAGATGATGGAACTGCGAAATAATCACCACGCTTCAAACTGCGATGCTGAGGATGACATGCTGGTGTGTGATCCTATGGAAGCAAACCAAGTTCAACATGAAGGATATCACGGAAGATATCACAACCAAAATTCCAAAAATTCGTACTCCTTTCCATAACACAACCCAACCCAAAACTATTCTCGATATCATCCACATCCATCACAACATTTCTATACACCTAAAACCTCACCGAGGAGATGATGAGAGAGTGGATGGCGGTCAAGCTAAAGCCAATGAGAATATAACGAACCTGTTGGTTGAATTGGAACGTAAAGCCGATCGAGGAAGAAGGAACCAATAAGCGATAATCCAAGACTTGGAGAGGAGGATAGAAAGATTAAGTGAGGAGCAGGAAGTCCATCATGCTGAATCTCTTCCTTACACCACAGATACCAGCTCGAGACATGAATTTTCTACAAACCACCCTCAATTCAAAACGAGAACGATAAGGGTGAGGTTGAATTTATCGAAGAGGACGAGACCGAGCACATTCCAACCACGCCAAATCAACCAAATAATGTCTAACTCACCAACCGTGTCACCTTTTCTTGAGGATTGCACCATGCATATCCCAATGACTCAATTAAAGGTTCCAAACACAATGTATTTCCAAACCATGTTGGTGATAAGAAGTTCAATAAAGCGGTGGCAATTGGAATGAAGAATTGAGAGAAATATAGGCTAATGGTGCGAGCCACAAAATCCAGTTTCTTTAAAACAAAGCGGTGGGACTAACCCACCTCCTTTAGCTCACCTCGAGAATGTGGATGCGGATTCATCGGGAGTGGAAAGTCCAATGACCCTCGAAAAATCAAAAGATCCGCCAACTGTCCTCATTTCTAATGAAATCGATCAAACGTTCGAAATAACGAAGAAGGACTTTCACTTGGTCAAACCAAAAGAATCAAATGTATTCCCATCACTTGTGGAGTACAAACCAAAGATCTCATACCCTCAACGTTAAGAACCGAAATTCCACATTTGAATCGTATTGTCAAAGTATCCTAACCGGGGAAGAGTCTAGCTAATGACTCATAAATAAATTAAGTGCTTCCCGGGAGGCAACCCGTGCTTTTAATTGTTTGTTTGTTTTAAATAAACATGTACACCCTTTTTGCAAAATTCTTAAGTGTGGGGGTGTTACATGCTAATAATGTTTATTATTACTTGCATTTTGTTTGTTTTGTTTTGTTTGAATAATTGCAGCAGGTGATGGAGGAGGATGCTTGGATTTGAAATCGATTGTTCTCACAAGCTTATGCGTAGCATTTTATCATATGGAGTTCGACCGCTATTTCTTCGGCCTGGGAAGTTTTGTTTCTCTTTTATTTTATTTTCCCTATCTTACATGATTTGAAGTTTATTTTTCATATTGAGGATAACGCTTAACTTAAGTGTGGGGGGAAGTTAAATGGAAAAACAAAACTAGTTTTTAGATTCCAAATTTTTGGGCCAATTTTTAATATTTTGTGAACTTGTTTGCCCTTTTGATCTAGTTGTTTTCACGCTTATAGGATTATATATTAGAATAACTGGATCAACCCACTGGTGAAATCGGTAATTTTGAAAAATTCAAGATGTGTCCCGATTAATATTGCAATCCATTCTGGGATCGATGACATTTGCTAGCACATATTATAGCCCTTCCACTAAATTGTGAGGATTTTAGCATATTTCTTAATAGCATACATCTTTTATGCTTGAATCTTTTGCTATGAGTGTCTTGGGTGATTTTATTTATTCTATAACTTGTACTTGTAAATCATTACCGATCAAAGAAGATCACATTCGTGTAATATAAGTGTATTCCCGTGAAAAAGAGGCAACCTTAGGAATAAAACCAAATGGCCGTCCGTTTACATCTAATGATATATTAGCTAGCCACATCGGTTAGTTAACCACCCTTACATGGACCCATTTGTTAGCGCTCATCTTTAGCGCTAGATACCCTTAGTTACACCCTCCGAGCCATCCCTTTCTTTTTGTTACATCCAGAAAAATACAAAAATATTTTACACTTTAAACCTTAGCCTACCCCTTTGTCAAAGTCTAAATGGTTGGTTGCTAGTTGCTTGGTATGATTGGATTGTTTTTTATGATTATCAGTTAGCCGCACTTTGTCAATTTTTGTGGTGTATGCTTATACGAAGTGTGGGGGAGATGTGATGTATGAAAAAAAAAAGTATAAAAAAAGTATGAAAAAAAAGTGAAAAAAAAGAAAAAAGAAAAAAAAAAGAATAAGTCATCGAAAAAAAATGAATGAAAAAAAATGTGTGATGACAATTATAGCCAATATGCTATATTATTATGAAGATGAAGGAAGATGAAGTATGTTTGAGTTATCGATTAGCCAATGTGCTAAGACGTGATATATATATTTGGTGATCGATATGTGAAGTGGAGAATATTGTAACTATAATCATTTTCGGGTGTGCGGATTGTTCATGACTAGCGACTTGGGTATTAGACTTGACTTTATTTTTATTTTAACACCAATTTCATAAATATTCCCATGCCTTATCCCTTCCCTTTTGGCTTTGTGAAAATATGAAGTGCATGAATATTTTTAGTGACCATCCGGTTCTTGAAGGATCGAATGATGCGCCAGCGATCTAGTGCATATTTTTGGTGACCATCCGTTATGCGAATAACGCGCCAGCGATCCAAGGTATAATCTAGTGACCATCCGTTGTTTGACTTAATCAAGAATTCGCGCCAGCGATCTATTATATTCATGTATGTAATATTTGAACATAAGCCTTGTTATCCCTTAAGCCTATCTCGAATAAAAGCCCTCTTTAGATGTTTCCACTTGGTGCTTACGCCACGTCGGTGGAGTTTTGTTTCTTGTACAAGCCTATGGTAATATTTAGATCATGACTGAGCAATATGAGTGTACTATTCCTTAATACTATCCATCACTAAATTAATTGAGTGTTGAGTGAATTATGTATCCATCCCTTTTCGTGAGGTGCTTAGCCATGTTATCAAGCGAGAGAATCCATGGGGTATTGTCAAACATCTCGATTTTTCACCTTTAAAAGCTTAAAACAATGAATCTTATCTTGTACTTGTACTTGGTAGATTTGCATCATATTTTTTCTAATCATCTTTCATGCACCATGTGGGTTTGTTTTATTTTTCTTAATTTCTAGATTTGCTTGAGGGCAAGCAAAACCTTAAGTGTGGGGGAGTTTGCGCTCATTTTTCGCTTATTTTTATGTTTGTTATGTTAAAAAAAAAAAAAAAAAAAAAAAGGTAGAAAAAAGCCAAAAATATTTTAATTTTTTTAATTTTTCTTTTCGTTTTGTCATTTAGGTATGTGTTTTTGATTTTTCTTTTCTTAGATTTGCTTGAGGGCAAGCAAAGTTTAAGTGTGGGGGAATTTGATAACACTCAAATTATGCATGTTTTTAGTAGCGTTATCCGTGCTTTTATGTGTGTTATTTGGCTATAATCATATGCTTTTAATGCTTAATCGTACAAAAGTGTGTTTGCTAGTTCATTTGTAGCCAAGTACAGGAAAGTGGAGAAAAAGGAGGAAAAAGAAGTAAAATACGAAGATTTCTCCATATACGAAGAATTCCCGACAAAAGCAAGACTTGTGGAGTATATTCGAGAAGGTAAAGTCATCAAGTTAGTGGTCCAAAGACTCAAGAATAAAGTTCAAGAAGGAAAATGAGAAAGAAATAAAGAAAAGAAGCTAAAACGAAGACATATTGGAAGACTCGTTGTTCCCGACACGCCTTCACCATTTTGGCCATAACATTTGCATACGAACTCCGTTTGACCCCGGTTCATGCCACGGAAAGCTAAAGAAAGATCTACAACTTTGCCGTTTATGAAGTTTTGTGAATTTGCTCCAACCGTTTGGTCGAGCCCGCAACCGGATCCGGTTGGAGAATGGTCAAGAAAACCAACCGATCCGGTTGGAGCCCAACCGATTCGGTTGGGGCCCAACCGATCCATTTCTTCATCACTAAGGTTCCAAACTTGTTCCAAACGATTCTAGGTCCTTCTCACTCGGTTTCTAGGTCCTTCAAAACTCCTTGGAGGCCAAGTTTAACATTTAATACCCTAGGCTTGGAAGTAGTATAAATAGAGGCCTTTGCAACCTCATTTCATACACCACAACTCGAGAGATCTTCTCTCACACCTATCTTACCACCACTACTCTCTCTCAAAGCCTAAATTTGTCCATTAAGTTCCGTGAAACTTTGGAGGTCCAAGAAGTCATCATTTGGAGGTCAAACCATCAATAAGTCATCACCAATACTTGAGGCATCATTACTACATCATTTGTAATCTCATTTCAATCATTGTAAGACCTTTAATCATGTTTTCTAATGTTCAAAGTTATGAGTTTATGTTTATGATTGCTATGAGTGGCTAGTTTCTTTATGCACTTGCTTAAATGATGTTGATTATCGTATGATTAGTTTATGATTGTGTTAATATGTTTTAATTCAATTTCAAGTTGATTCTAAGATCCAATTGTGCTAAAGTTTCATAGTGGAATTTGTTAATCAAGTTTGACTAGTTGATAGTAATCGTAGAGGTCGAAAGAACTTATTGTTATTCAACTAGTTATAATCATTTTGTCTATGGATGATTGTTTTACCCATTATTCTTGGTTAAACAAAGAAACTAAAGTGTGGTTGTAATAAGAACGCTTTTTGATTATCAAGTTGGATTGATTGGAAACATCTAAAAGGTCGTAAGATTAGTTGTTTACAATCAATTGTAACTTTGTCTATAATCGGTTACTTTTGTATTGACCATTTCTTAAGCAAATTTGATAAGACAAACAGATGTTTTTGTGTTTAAGTTTATGAAAGTAAACTTATGAAACTTGAATTGATTGGTTAGACTTAATGTTTGTTTTTATAAACTAAACTCTTGATCATGGTTTAACTTGTAAGAACAATAGATTAGTACACCAACTAATTATCATAACCAACATGTTAAGAAGAGGTTAACACAATCATACTAATCAAGGATAAGAAACTAGTTTAAGCAAGTGTAGTTTTAATCTTATTGAATTCCCTTAATCATTATTTTCGTGTTACATTGTTGCTTATATGGTATTTTGGGACGTGACAACCATTTACCACTTTCGTGTTACTTGTTATTACATAGATTCTTCACAATTGAAAACACCCAAATCCTAGTGAACGACCTCGGCTTACCAACCAAAACTAACTACATACGAAAGGGTCATACTTGCCCGTGTGTTCTTAGCTTAATTCGGTAATCCTTGTTATAAATTTAAAACTAGTAGTCGCAAGACACATCAACAATAAAATCAACTTTTGACTAACATAATGTCTTTCGATATGTTGGTTCTTTTGGCTAAATATCTTTCAGATCACGATATGGACGTTCAAATGGAATATGTAGATGCACCAAATGTTCTCACAGTTGAAGACATCTTCCCCAATGGTTATCCAATGAAGATTGGAAAGAATAATCTCATAGTCGAATTTGACAACTTCACTTGTTCGGAATCTTCTTGTCAGATTGCGGTGGATATTCTAAAGACTCACCCTTATCAGAACATGCTCACAAACTCTGCTACTGTGCCGGCGATCTATCTTCACCAATTATGGCACACGATACAAAAGGTCAAAGGTCAACGTGTTGTGACAGTGACACTCAATCACAAACAAGTCACCATCACTCCTGCAGACTTAAGGACTGTTCTTCTTCTTCCAACCATTGAGCCTACTGAGTTCTCTGCTACTCCTACGGAAGAGATTGTTCTCCAATTCATGGTCGACATCGGCTATGATGAAGCTGCTGGAGTTATCACAAAACACTCCTCAAGAGATCTCAAGAATATTCCTCAACCATGGAGAACACCGTGACATTATGATTGCTAAATCCGTCTCCGGACGTGACAGTGGCTATGAGCATCCGAAGCTCATGGAACTTCAAATCTTTTGGGGCATGGTCAACATGAAACACATCGAATTTGCAGCTCTGATATGGGATGACATGATGACTTACCTGAAAAGGCCTGGCTCCAAAATCCCTTATGTCAGATACACAAAATTGTTGATCAAAAGGATTCTTGAAACCAATCCAGATATTCCCCAAAGACTTGAAGACCCCAAACATCACTCCGTGCTACTTGAACCCACACTCAATGTGGTAAGATTTAAGAAATCAACTACGAAGAAACAGGGTGTAGTGTTACCAAATTATCTTCTTCGATGCTACCAAAGGACTTCAATCATACAAACGATATCGGTAGCGGTTGAAGCGGGAAAGTAGGTTTCATTAATGGTAAGTCTTCGGTACACTGTTAGGAAGACCGGAAAGGCGATCTTGGAAGTATTGTGAGCACGAGAGTACGAAGGTACCCAAAGAGAACTCACACACTCAAGAGAGAGTTCCTCTTCTGAAGCCATCCCTATTCCCAAACCGTAACCATTGAAACTAATGGACGAGGATTCGAGAGGAGATCGACACCGATGAAGAGGTTATCTACTCGAAACTCCCATAGATGACCCACTAACATTGTAAAAACTCCAAGTCCTAAGGTCGATAAAGGAAAACTCCGGTGCTTGAGCAAGAAGAAGAGAGCTCCAATGAAGAACCACTGGATGAAGACAAAGACTACAAAAAGAAACTCAAGAACCTCAGACTTCAACATGTTGCTCAGGAATTCACCCGTGAACAAACTCGTGGCCCCGGAGGGTCAAGTGGTGGTGCACTATCTACACCAGCTTTCGATGCGGTTAATCAACCCGATAAGGGAACTAGTACCACCACCCACGAACAACAACAACGACAACTTAAGGATTCTATCGTCTATGACTTTGAGGAACCAGAAAAGGAAAAGTCTGAGAAAATTCCTGATGAAGATGTTGAGGCTGAAGCTAAAGAAAAAGCAGAAAAAGAAGCTCAAACTCATGCAAATGAAGAAGCTAGGGTCAAGGTTGCTGAAGAAAAGGCTCAAGCCGAAATAGAAGCCAAAGATTATCTTCCCTACAGTCCCACACATACACAAGAACGAACTTCTGAGCCACAAAAGGACCTTGAGCCATCTCATGATTCATCATCAGACTCATCTTCTCATTCATCACCACCAACATCAAAGGATAGCACAAGATCAACATCCAAATCCGTAAAGAAACCCACCGACACTGGGCATCACGAGCTAAGTCTAAGATTGTTAAAGCTATCAAGCAATCAAGGAAAAGAATGTGGTCAACAAGAAACTAGATCGACATGGACGTAATCAATCTACTTGTAAAGTGATAAACGAGATGTTGGGAGAAAGGAACAAATCCAATGACTTCTTAATAGAGATTTCTGTGGTGAAATGAGCAGGACGCGGAGAATATACTCACAAGTTTCTTCTCAACACTGCTCTGGCGTGACAAGAGAAATGTTCACCGATAACTCTATCCGAATCTCATGCGATTAGCCAAGCAAACAATAAGATCAACGCCTTTAACAAGAATAATCAATCCAAGCGAGCCTACAACTTTCTCCGACGAATTGGTTTCAAGCTTGTACTTCAAATGTCAAACGATCGCAACATTTACCTCGACGAAGGTAAACTGTTTGACGCATTGTTGGATTACCAACTTAAAACATCATGCATAGCGGCAGCTGAAACGGCTAAGCGTCCTAGAGACGATGATGATGCGGATAAAGACAAAGAAACAAAACGCAAGAAGAAGTCTGGTGACTCCTCCTCTATGCCACCCCCACCCTAAAGGACTCCAACCGAAAAAAGATCTCCTCCACGTTCTGCTGCTACAGATAAACCTCAGGACTCTGAGTTACCACCATCAACATAGAAAACCGGTGATAATTTCGAATACACTGGTGGTGACGATGAAGAGATCCCAGAGCCCCAACAACAACCCACTTATTCTGCAACAACAAAGAAACCAGAATCATCATCAAAGCAAAAGAAAATGAAGAAGAAGACCGATGTTCTCTCATGGCTAGATGAAGACACAACCAAGAATATGGTGGTTTATTAGACTTATTGATGCTACTCCTCATTACCAGAAGGTCAAGAAATGGTAGATGGGCGTACTATGGAGCATGTGAAGCTGATTCAAGAACAGTTTAAAGTGAAGAACATGACTAAGGTTGAGCTAAGGAGAATCAAGAATGATGCCTTCCAATTGCTTAAAGACAGCTCAGAAAGTGCAATTGAAGTCGAATACCATCTCGACAACATTGCACGAGCCATGTCGAAAAATATCGATTGGCTCAATCCCGAAGCTAACATCGACTTCGCAAGACAAGACAAGGCTCCCTATTACACTGATTGGACCAAACCTCTACCAACAATTGGCCGACGGATCAACCTCAAATTCCATACCGTTACTTCTTCAACAATGACTTAGAGTTTCTTCTACACGGTAGCGATGTGACAAGGAAGTACGCTACATCACTCACATTTCCTTTCCAAGAACAATCTACTCTCATAATCCAACCATCGAGGAAGAAGCCCACATATGTTTGATGATCAAGTGGAAAAGTATGACCTTGATGCGTCAGATGGATTCATCATTGGCACGAACGCCGAAGAATCTTCTATAGAAGTCGCTGTGTTCTCAAGTCTAAAAAGGAAGTGTTTAGTGAAAACGGATCATTGCTATCAAGCATGTTACCACATCGTCAAAGTGGGACTACACATTCCTCAAGAACATTGTGGTCAAACGACAAGACGAAGAGGAATATGACTTATGTGAAGCGATTTTCCAAGATCGTCACTAAACGACATTGAAGATATGTATCTCGCTAAGCTTCAAGGACGAATGAGACATTTCTCTACAACCATCCAACGCGAGTACATCAAGTCATTATTGATCTTCATCAGAAGCATCGTGATCCAAAAACGGATAGAAGACATTCAGCTTGCCGTGGAATCTTATAAAACGGGTCAATTTCACAAAACCTCAACTAGACCTCCCGACATCAACCGACTTCCTCAATACACACTCATCAAGAAACCATTTGGGGTAGTCTCTGATGAACTACACCACAACCGTTTCATGGCGTGTAAAGAACTTCATAAGTTTGGGGATCACACTTTGAAGAAAGTTAGGGACGGGCTAGCATACAGGTTGAAAGAGATTCATGACGGCATCGGGTCACCCAAGAGATGGAATTCGAGGGAGAAAAGGGATGTTAAGAAGATCATCACGCGGATTGATGAAAGGTTGTTTAGGCGGGATCAGATCAGAACATTGGAAAGCTTCGTTGGTGGTCGTCCAAGCATTTCTCTCACGGGCTATCAACGTCCAGAACGCATTCCTGGAGTTATCGCTGGAATACTTGAGACTCCTGGTACCCCTTGATATGTTTCTTTCATTAACTATTTGGATGTGTGATTTTTAGCGACTATGGCTTGTGCGCATGTGATTTGTACAACCCGTACTTGTAATGAAAGGACCACGTGGTACGCATCTGCCACAATCCTATAAAAGGAGCGAAAGCTTCTTATTTTTAAGTAAAACTATCAAAACTTTCACTTTCAAAGTTTTGCTCAAAAGAACAAGTACTTCCCCTTATGATTTTCAAAACCTCAAAAGTTAATATTACTTGTTGAGGGGGAGTATTTGCTTAAAAACTTTGTTCACATAATTGTTCTTCGTGGTAATCTTCCCGCAAAACTCGAAATGGTCATATTCGATATCAAATTTCGTCAAAAATAACATTTATATGCTATTTTTGAGGAGGAGAAAAATTATGTGATAAGAAATATGTTGTGAATTGCAAATGAATCGTTGTGCTAAAAGACTTAACCAATGAATTGACGAGATCTTAAATGTTAGTAACTCGAAAGGACTTGTCCGGGACGGGTAATAATTTCAAACTTGTTCGCTAGTGATGTAAACGTGTCTCACAATGGACTTGTCCTAGTAGAATGTACCATTCGAGAAACTCTTGGTAGACATGAACTTTGACGGGTTTGACAAACCTTTCGAGGTTTGTCCACACCTTCAAGGTAGTTATTAGAGCGAGTTGTCACCTAAAAGCTGACAATGTAACTCTTTAACTATGCAACGTAACCGTGTCTCATGGGGATTGTCATCTAGAGTTGATCAATTCAAAAGTGCGCGCTCTTCTCTCACCGTGCGATTTACGTCAAAATACTCAAGCACGTGTGGAGGGGAGTATTCTGCAAAATCATAAACTCTCAACGGTGGTACAAAATGCTCTTACTCATAACCACTTTGAGAGATTTTCATGATAATGGTTTTAATGGCAACATATGTTAGTCATGGAGTTATAAGGTGACTAAGGTTAGGAATAACCGTCCTATGATCCACGGAGTCGGAGGATCTACCCAATGACACCACCAATAGTTAGAATCTAGAAGTCCTTAGGTATGATTATAAAAGGAGAAAATGAGAATCGGAGAAAGAAGGAGTTGAAGAATTAAAAGAAAAGTAAAAGAAAAGGGTGAAAATAAATAGCCCTCCTAATTATTCAACTTAGGCGGATAATCGGGTTCAATTTATATACTCTTGGTTGTCACTAGATGACACCGGTATTGAAGATTAAAAGTCGTCATGGACCAAGTGACGCATGCACTAAACCTTCTTAACCACTCAAGTTTCTCTCAATAGAAGCTTGTTTCATTCTCACAGGGAACCCTACGTAAACTATCGGCTTTCTCTTAGAGATTGCTGGTATTGAAGAAGAAGATCCTCTCCCTAGTCTTCGCTTAGGAAACCAAAGCGCACTATTGAGTCTAGAGCTACGAGATTTATCAAAAGATCTCTTAGGTACACTTGACAATTCATCGCTTGTCGTTCAATAATAAGAACACAAGTGATACATTATCGAGTCCTTCACAGATCTTAGCAATCTGTCGAGAACATTTATGAGAGGTTCACAAATGTGATCCTCCGTGATTGAATGGAAACTCCGCCGGTCAACATCAAACAACCGACAACAGTCACTTCGGTAACTCCCGTGGATTACGCTTAGTATGTCTCAAACGGTCTACAATCATGAGGTGATGCTTGGTGTACCTCGGTGGCTCATTTGAAGCGTAGGTGTACTTGGTACATCGCGTTATCTCACTTGTGAGACTCAGTTCAGAACAACCTTTGTAAGAATTAGAGTTGTGCTTTCACACTATGTCATAACACTCAAGTTCAAACTTGTGTTACTGGATTTTTCTAACCCATGTTTTATGTTTTCTTCTTATGGATGCTTGTGGGTGGAAAAGATCATGCAAATTCTCCACATGCTCATACCAACAACAACACTAATGGAAGTTCTCTCAAAAGGCAACACAAAGTCAGAATGATTCTTCGTCAAAGTCAAATAATCTACAAAGTTTAAAGACCAAGAGAACTACATCAAGATTGAAATCCAACGTTAAAGAGCGTGTGAGCATGTTGGAGAAAGGCGGAGACACCTGGAGCAACGAAGCGGACCCGATGCGAGATAACCACAACATACTATCACTACCATCACAAAGAACAAAGATCTAAGAACAAAGAAAATGAAGACGCCAAAGTCGAAAAGCTTCAAAGTAAACAAGATCCCTACATGGGAGATTGTTGGAATCAAGACACTTCTTCTCACAAAAAGAAGAATGTCAAGACGTCAAAACTACTATTACATCAAGACTACAACGTTTTTCACTCTAATCATTAATTACCAACACTTGGGGAAATTGTTGGAATCACTCTAAACTAGATTACAAGTGTTAGTAATTAATATGTAATAGTTAGCTTAATTAAGGCTTTTATGTTAGTAATCAAGGCTAGGCTCATGTAGAAAGCCCATGAGCCTATGCAAAGCCCAATAAGGAAAGGATGAGAACTTGGTGTGTTGCCCTAGTTCCCTACTATAAATAATCTTGTAACTCTCATTAGAGAGTTGGTTGTTCATCTTATCACAAAACCTACGCATAACCTTTCATTATATACTCGTGTGCTTGTGTTAACTTGTTCATCCGATCACTCCTTCATCTATACTTCTTATACGAATGCTTGTGTTACATAAATGGGAACCTAACAATAAGATATGGTTGTATTACATTGTTTTTAATTATGTAAGGTTTAGATGTTTGTCTTTTATGTTTTGTCATGACTCTCTCTCTATCTTATGTTATGTTGAACCTTTGTCGTGATTATGTATCTTATTAGCAAGATTTAGTTTGTCTGTTTTGTTGAACCTTTGTCAAATGATTGAATGTTTGATTTAATTGTCTTATGTCATCTCATGCTTTGTTTTGCTTCACACAAAACTATAAAATCTGTTCATGAACACAATTATAGTTTTAACCCGTAAACCAATAAAGCTTCAAAAATTAAATACTGACTCTTGAGTTTTCTCATTTCTTGTGTATATATTTGTCCTCTAAACATGTTGTTGCATACTACACGATCAATCATACCTGCAATCTTCTTAACGTAATATCAATCTCATTTGTATTTGAGCATGTTGTCTAGAAACAAAAGAGCAAGACATGATGTAGTTCTCGAGAACAATCAAGCATATCAATTCAAGTAAGGTAGGCAGTTTCATTTATCTTTCAATGTTTATATGTTTCTATATCCATGAGCTAAATAATTCATTCAACATTACACGAAACAACGCCAGGAAGACGTCATGGGTCATGTTTAACCAAGAACAACAACCCCATGTCACTTTGCAGCAAAAACTTTCGAAGGAGGAAGATGAAAGAGAAGCGAGGTTAAAAAGACATGTTGAAGTGGCTAAGGAGCATTGGAAAAATGTGGCCGCTCTTAGAAAATCAGCAAAACATAAACCTTATGAAGCTGAAATTAACAGTGAAGATGAATGTTTAGAAACATTCTCTTACGATATTTGCATTTGGCATACCTTTCCGATTAATTGCCTTAATTTCAGTTTTTACAATGTTTATGTAAAATGTTTTAAAAACATCTATGAATTTCAAATCTATATGTTTTCATCGGTTTGATGTAGAAACAATGGGTGATTAGATGTGATTTCTTCTTTGACTGTGTTTGTTGAATTGGTTGTGCTAGTTCTCGTCATTTTTTATTTTCAAAAATTGTGGTTGCAGATTGTGGAATTGGTAATGAATTGAAGTAAATTTAGTTGATAATTGTGTTCTTGATGTTATTGATATCAAAATCAGGTTAGTTTGGTTGAAAGTGTGATGGTTGATGTGGTGTGATATAAATAAAACCGCATACTTAAAATAAAATAAGAGGTGGGTTGAAGACAAGGGTAATAGTCATTTCGCAGCGCGTTTGACCTTGACTAATGAAAAAATAAAGATGGTTAGGGCAAAGGACATAACTTGCTACAAAAAGTAAACAATAATGACATAATTTGAAAAAAAAAAAAAGCAATGGGGTGCAAAATCAGAAAACCACATGTGGGCATTTTTTTGCAGTTTACCCTTAAACGGGTTAGGCGAGTTAATCTGTTTTTAATATAAACTTATTATCTTCAACCTAAATCTATTTAACTTCTTGTCGAGTTCGGGTAAAAAATTATCACCCCATCTAAAAACTAAAACCACACGCCCGGCAAATTCAAAAGGTCACAAAATAAGCCCAATGGGCTTAAAAAAACCAATTCAACTCAACATTGATTAATCATTGACTTGACTCAAACAGAATCCAGTCAACCAAGGAAATGAAATAGAAACAATTAGGGCTTGAAAACTCAAACTGAGCAGAGATTGATTAAAAATGGAAGGAGTAGCAGAAGGACTATGGGAGCTAGCAGACTTACACGAACGGCATGGAGAAATAGCGAAATCAGTGAAATGTTTAGAAGCAATTTGTCAAAGCACTGTTTCATTTCTACCTGTTATTGAAGTTAAAACTAGGTTACGGATCGCTACTCTGCTACTTAAGCACTCGAATAATGTTAATCACGCCAAATCGCATCTCGAACGCTCCGTAAGCTCTTATTCTTTCAACTTTAAGTTGTGAATTGTGATTCAATTGTTTTGAAGTTCATGTAATGTTAATCATGCCAAAGCGCACCTCGAACGCGCTGTAATTTTGTTTAATTTGATCAGTTTTGATTGAGGTTATTATGTGAAATGTCACATTGGCGCCTGTGGATGTTCGTTTAGTCAATTTTTGTTGGATTGAGTTGAGATGTATTGGTTTATGTGTAGTTTGTTGTGGAGTTGATGAAGACGTGTGAGGTTTTTTGAAGTGTGGTCTGAGGTAGATATGATGTGAACCTTTTAGCTTAATTTCGGCTTATGAACTTATTTTCCAGTTTTAACTCATAATAAGCTGGGAAAAAGTCAAAAACGTAGGCTTATGAAAATTTAGCTAAACACGTATATTGAGTTTAGAGAAGATTTGTTGAACTGTAGTGTGAGGTAGACGAGTATTGTATGACGAACTTCTTTGTTATATACTTATAATTGTTGTGTATTTACTTAAAAATGAGTAGGAGAGTTGGTGCCGAAACACTAATATATTGGATTTAGAGAAGGATGTGGTGAAATTGTTAGTAGTTTGTTGTTATAAAATATACTCTGTATCATACTAAGCAGCTTCATCCCTTTTAGTTCTGTAGCTCTGAAATGGCGAAATTGTTAACGAGGCGGTTTTTTGTGAAGATTAAGCAATAGATATGCATGTTTATACCAAGCGTTGGCTGGTAAAATACTATGGAGTAATATTTAAGTAGGGATGACCTGCCGAGTTGGAATGACCCACCCTTTGAACCAAATAAAAGAAAGAATTATGATGATAATAGTAGGCGGTATTTTGGCTTAAAACAAGAACCAGATCAATTGTAACTGAAGCCTTCAAGATCATAGAAGCATGATAATTCATACTTGGCTGGCAGCCTCTTAACCAAATGAATGTCTACAAGTCCCAGTAGATTTACTAGTTTAAACTTTTGTTGTGCATATGTGAAGTCATTCATCGAGCTTTTTTTTTTTTTTTTTTTGGTTTTAAATGTAAATAAACATAAACTTGCACTGTTTCACTTGAGAATGTCAATAGAGAATTTGTAATCCCTTTTAAGTTAGGGTGTGTTTGTTTCATTAAGATGTTTTGGTTCAATTAAATGTAAAAGGTCTAAATCATAAGCGAAATAATGTTGTTTGTTTTTGTATAATTGTCGAATGATTTTAAGTGCTCGTTTTGCAATTTGTTTATTAAACCAACGCAATGCGATAATAAATAACTTATGTAAATATGAAACAAGACTTTTTATCATAAATATAACATAGTTAATAAGCAATCAAATATATTATATAAAGTTTACAAAATTTGTAATCCTCTATCAGTAAGATGTTATATGTCTAACTCGGGTCTTACTTTTAAGCCTAGTAAGACTTTTTTTTAAAACAAACACACCCTTAGTAGAATACAAATGTCTAAATTATTCTCAAACAAGTTATAAGACCTCTCAGAAGCTTGTGAATCTCATGTAACGTGGTTAGTTGAAATCAGCTTGACAACAGTTGAGCCTATTCTAAGTCCGTAGTTATATGTACCCTTTTGGTTGATTTAGAAAAATAGATACAGTGAGGTATTTGCTAGATTAACCAATTGAGATTTAATCAGTGATGCTATGTGAAACATCAAACATTAATTCACCTTTTCTGTTATTGTGGCATGTCGAGGAGTTTATCCTTGAAGTAAAGGGGTCTTAAGCTATATAAGTTGGTTAAACTGAACAGAGTTCACTTTTTACAGCAACTACTCTTGAAGTCAATTCCTCATGCTTCGAAGTTGAAGTGCCGAGCTTATAGCTTGCTAAGCCAATGTTACCATCTCGTTGGAGCTGTATCTTCTCAAAAACAGCTATTAAATAAGGGATTGGAACTCACTGCAACCTTCGGGGAGGGGTATGCATTCTTTGTCAGCTTAAACTAAAGTTACTCAGTATTCTCACATTTTGAAACATCGACATTTAGCTACAATTTAGTCTCTCGATAATAAGCTAAATTGGCATCCTTTCATGCAACTTCTACAATTGGAATCTGTGCTAATTGCTATTGTTGTTTGTTGGAAGGTTTTCCGGGAAGCTGTGGTCATGCAACTTTAATTCGCAGCTCGCAAATGCGCTTATCATAGAAGGAGATTACCAGGGTTCCGTATCTGCTCTGGAGCAGGGTTATGTTTATGCAAGTGATATGTACTATCCGGAGTTACAGGTGAGTGGAAATTTAATTGGTTAATAAAGAAAGGGCATTTGACATTTGGGCTGTGTCTTTTCTTAGTTTGGCATCCATTATTCATTTTCCTCTCTATTCTTTTAACAAATTGACGCAGTACATATCGCAATCTAATTGTGTTAGTGGTGCTTGTGAACAGATGTTTTTGCAACTTCGGTTCTGCATGTACACCTCATGCAATGGGAGGATGGAAGCTTAGTTGAAGGTGCTGTAAGTAGATGCAATGATGTTTGGGAATCCATTGATCCAGCCAAGGTAAGTCTATTTGTATCTTGCTGCATAACATCTTATGGGGTATAAATTAACATGAAAATTCCAGATGGGTTGTAGCAATATTTTTATATCAAATTAATTGCGTATCATAAGAAAAATTCTAAAAGCTCTTTGGGCTAAATAATCTCATTCTCTCTTTGAGCTATTGCCTATCATCAGTCATGGGCTGATGTCATCCATTTATTTCCCTATTCTTTTACATTTATGGGTTAGGGAGGCGAGGGTGATCATCCACTCCCTTGTCGTTGTCAGATAGTCATTTCAGACAATAATTCAAAAATCCAATTTTAGTTGGTCTTACTCTGAGTCAAGAACTGCAGAAGTTACTTTTTTATTGGGTACTTACCGAATGTCTTTCAATTTATCACCTATGTCTTTTACCAAATGACTTTGATATGGCTTTGTTAACATTTGACCACCAATGTCTTTCAGTTTGCATTATTAGTTAGAAAAGCTACTATAGTTGTTAAAATCTTTAAACAAGATAACTAGAAAATGCTGCAATTTTATAATTAGCTTGGGCCTTTCGGATGTTGTATTATAACTATATTGAGGATTGATATCCCTAGATAGCCATACAAGCAATTTTCTAGTTCATTGGCTATACATGCAGTTTTGGTGATTAGTGATATCTAAGTTCATATTTTCTTATAAAGATGTTCCCCACAATTCTAATCTATTCTACTTTTTTGACTCCTCTTGTGGAACCAGAGACAACAATGCACTGGCTTATTTTTCTACAACGAGCTGCTCCACATATTCTATCTCCTGCGTATATGCGACTACAAGAGTGCCGGTCAACATGTTGACAAACTCGAAGCTGCTATGAAGACCGACTTACAGAAGATGCAGGATGCTCGGGAGCTCACTAAAGAACTCGATATAGTCAACGAAGGCCTCTCACAAACTGATCTACCCTATAGAGAGAGGGCTACACTAAGTTCAAGACGAACTCAACTTGAAGGAGAAATCAGTAATTTAATTGGCTCAAATGCTGTTGGCCAAGAAGTGTTGGAACCTGCATACTTTGGTAATGTAAAACGGGAATTGGGGGATAAGCTTGAATTGGCACCTCCTCCTATTGATGGAGAGTGGCTACCAAAGAGTGCTGTATATTCACTAGTTGATCTAATGGTGGTTGTCTTTGGCCGCCCAAAGGGACTCTTTAAGGAGTGTGGAAAGAAGATTCAGTCCGGATTGAATTCTCTCAAAGGTAGATCTTTCTGCTCATATCATCACTGTGACTTCTTGAATGTTCATTACTTATAAATAGGGGTACAAAATGGTCAGGCGGATGGGTGACGGGGATGGGTGACAGGATTAGAAAATGATACGAGTGGTTTTCAGTAGAGGTTAAACTGGACTCAGGAGGGGGTCGATCCGCAAACGCTGTGCTATTTTTTCTTTTCCAAATCTTCTAAATGAATAATATTTAAATGATGATTGCTAAAATATCATTAATTCTCTAAAACAGCGATTTTGAAAGCTTTATATATTTGAATTGGATCACATTCTACCCGTTGGACACATTTAGTTAGTTTTTTTTTTTTTTTTCCTTCTCTAACTTAATTCACTTGACCCATTACAGATAAAACATAATACATATCGACCCTTTCGTACAAATATGAGCTAAAATTGTCATCTACTCATCTCTACCTGAAGTGATAAAAATGCTTCATTCAGCAGAGACTGATTTTGATTTCCTAATGTTTCAAAGTTTTCTGGTCTTCACGCTTCTAGGTTGTAAACCATGGCTATTGAAGCTTTTTACTGCCCATTCTTATAAGCTATTGAGTAGATCTTAATTGCTTCATAAGAGATATACACAATTTCTCTGTTTGTTTGTATTAATGCTTTATATGTACCATTCATCAAGAGAACGGCGTCCATAGTCCTTGTATTTTTCTTCTATATGGCCACAATTTGGAAAAAAGTGTTTATTTCTGTATCTTTTGCATTGACCTGAGAAATTTTTTTTTCGATCTTCTGTCCTATTTATAAAGACTGTTTTACACATTTGTCCTTCACCAGCTCTAGAACCTGAATATATTACTTGTTACATGCAGCGGAGCTTGTGAAATATGGAATAGCTGATGGTACAACAGGTATGCCTTCTGATCACGAGTCTTAATGTAAAGTAACTAGCAAGATGAGATTCAACAACTTGAAATCCAATGTAGTCATTTACGCAGTAGATCTAATATGCCCCTTAAATTTCAATCAGAGGTGGATTTGCAGCACTCTGCCATTTGGATGGCTGGTGTGTATTTGATGATATTAATGCAGTTCCTTGAGAATAAAGTAGCCATGGAGCTCACACGTGCAGAATTTGTTGAAGCACAAGAGGTTTGTTGTCTGATTTCAGTATTGGGGGTGCCTTTCATCTTTGTTTTTACTTATGGTGCCTGAATATAGAAACAAAAACATTGTCTGTATGTATGAGCCTATGAGTCTATAAATGCCATTGTGTAATTTATATTAATTTCTTATTCTTCTTAAGTCATTTGGCAATCTCTGATGATAAATCTAGATTATAATTTTATACGAGCCAGTTTGAACTGCTTCAATAGGATCATGAAGCTCTACTACAATATGTCAAACTAAAACAATAATATTTTCATGTTTGCAGGCATTATTGGAAATGAGAGGATGGTTTAACCGTTTCCCCACAATTTTGCAAGCATGTGAAAGCATTATTGAGATGCTGAGAGGGCAATATGCTCATTGCGTAGCCTGTTATAATGAAGCTGCTTTTCACTTTGTTGAGGCATCAAAGGTATGCTGGCTGTTGTATATCTTTAGACGGATTATGAATTTAGGAGGGCCTTGCATAAGTAATCTATAAAGTGTAGACAACACTTAAATGATAAAATGGGAGCACAATCGCTACTTAAGATGTTTGCACTAGGTAGTTATTACGTGACAGAATATGCTAACCATCTTCGAGATAAAGTTATATGCGCGTATCTGTTAATATTTCTAGTTCAGTCGTAGGGTTATGCTAGTATTCATCTTTGTGGGCAAGATTATACCATGCCATTATATTAGAGGGTTGCTTTGCATACTGGATGATTGAACATGTTTTGAATTTATCGTTATCTTACTCTAAAAGTAGACTTGATAAGTTAATGTGTGTTTTACTATATATCATACTCTGGAATTGCAAGCTGAATCAAAACTGCGAGCAACTTGAAATAGACTTAGATTGCCCATAATATATGGTTTCAGCTTATTTCGACTTTTGTCACTTTGTGTGTTTGTAATCCTGCAGCTAACTGAGAGCAAATCAGCACAAGCTCTCTGTCAGATTTATGCAGCTGTGTCTTACATATGCATTGGTGATCCAGAATCCAATGCAAAGGTGAATTTAGTGTTCTCTCATTAGCCAAGTCTTTTCGTCATCCCTTAAATGTGCTTAGAAGCTTTTTTAAATGCAGGCCTTGGAGTTGACTGGACCAGTTTACAGAATAATCGATTCTTTTGTTGGAGTACGAGAGAAAACTTCAGCTCTATTAGCATATGGATTCATTCTTATGAGGCAGGAAAATCTACAAGAAGCCCGGTAAATATCCCCATTCTCAATAGTTAGCCTACTCTATACTTGTAAGTATATTTCTCTTGACATTCTGAATATTGGGCCTTGGAGCAATCTACTGCATTTTACATCTGTAATTGACGCCCTTCCTAGTTCCTATGGATTCAATTTGAGGTGGCAACTCGCAACTCGGGCGGGTTGGGCATGTTGGAAAACAGGTCAAAACGGGTTAGGATTGAATCGGACTAGGTCGGATTGGGTTGAGCCACAAATACTTTTTTGTTCTTTTCAAATACTCTTATCAATAATTAATGCATTAATTATGGTTACATTGGCATACTTTGCATCACGACTAGCAGGTTTTGGCATTTTATGATCCATGGTAGAGGGGATTTTGACCCATTAACATTGGTCAATTTGGGTTATGTTTTATCTCTGACAGCTTAAATTTAAAATATTAACCTCCTGTCATATTTTACACACTACATATCTGTGATTTATACTGCCAAAGCATTACAAACACCTTGAAAAAATGAATTTAAGCATAGTTCTAGGGGTATAATGAAGCCGAGTTGAGCCGAGTATTGCCAAGCTAGAGCTCGACTCGGCTACTAAAACTCGGGCACGAAACTTGACTCGAGATCGATCGAGCTTTAAATTTTAGCTCGAGCTCGCTTCTATAACTCGAGCTCGAAATCCGACTCGAACTCAAGTGCGCCTACCTTTCGCTTGAGCTCGATAAATAGGTAGACACTACGCACTTAATTGGATTGAGCCTTGGTATGGAAACTTACTAAGTGATAACTTCCAAATTCGGACAAACCCTGGAATTAAGAAACAAAGGTTCAGAAAGAGAAAAGAAAAAAAGATAGGTGCAGAGACTCGACGGAATCTGTTCTAACGAATGGAGTTAATTCTCTTACATTAGTAGAGGAATCCATCTATAGAAACTTCAGAAAAGATGAAGGATAAACGTCTATACGGTCGATCTCGAATAGCTCACGAGTTGTCTCATCTTGTCTCGTTTACACCCCTAGAACGTTGCATATGAAAGCAAACAATATGGAAACTGCTTAGAAATCTTTAGACAATTCAGATAACATGAAAAGTCAACACTCCTTAACAAGAAAAAGTAGATAAATAATTACTCTTCACATGTGACAAGTTCATTTACCTGTGAAACTCAAAACTCTTAACAAAGGAAGTTGTAAATGTTTATTTTACAACCAGATATAAAAGAATTTAATGTAAGCTGAAACAATCACGAGGTTGTGGGTTCAAGTCTTGTTGGAGACATGTGATATCATGTGTGAGATAGGTGGTATAGGTGTGTAAAAAGTTGCCGTTCGAAAAATAAAATAAAAAATATAAAGGCAAATCAATGCCAACAAAGCTATTACTTGTAACAATTTGGTACTTTTTATTTCGAACAAAAAATGAATCTTAGTAAATATTACAGCCTTTGTCCATTTAACTTCCGGCCGTATTAACGAAAATTTAGAGTCAAGCCATCATAAAAACAATCACCATAGCCTTAACTTTTCACATTTACCATTCTGATTTTCCTGCCATATTGTCAACAATACGAATTCCAAAAGCAACACAAATAATTCATTTACGCTGATAAATATTTATACCATATAAATCCACCTATAAACACACACTGCCATCCTGATCACTACCGATTCATGCCGCCGGCGCAATATGTACAGGCTTCTTTAATAAATTTTTTTTGGAAAAGTGTTTCTGGTCAACCCAAATTGTTTTGACCCGGACAAAAAGTTACACTTTATTTACTAGAATCTAAGTGACCCGTTATCAACCTGCTCATCTCGCCACGATTAATGTGTAGTGTCAGGGTTTCATACGTTTGCTGAGATATATTGTAGATATACTTATTAGAAAGTAGCTCAGTGGCTTGTAATGCTTGATACCTTCCCGCCTCTTTATTTTTTTTTTCTTTTCATTAGAATCATTGTCTTCCGCCATTAACACATTTAATGCAGGGTTCGGCTGGCAAGTGGGTTGCAGACAACCCATACGACTCTGGGGAATCTTCAACTTGTGTCACAGTATCTAACGGTGCTTGGAAATCTTGCTCTAGCTCTTCATGATACTGTTCAAGCCAGAGAAATCTTGAGGTCCTCCCTTACATTGTCAAAGAAGCTTTATGATATTCCAACTCAGATCTGGGTCATATCAAACCTCACTGGTATGTGTTTTATTTCAGTTTCCCAACCACTCTATTGTTATGTTATATGTTTCTTCGCGTAAATACTGATTCTAGCATAATGGAATAACTAATAAAGCCAACAGTTTTGCAATTGAGACTAGGGGTTGCTATTTTGACACATTCGCTTATGACTGGGTTGGTTTGGGCAGTGTTTCATTTCCAATGGGTCAAATTTGTAAAATTTAAGAAGTTAGCAACAAGGGAACTGGTCAAATGGGTCGAAAGTTTACTTTAATGTGTACAACTTTAAAATGCTTTATTTATAGAAATATATTATTATTTGAATACTATATTACTTTAATATTAAAGATATACTTTATTGGGAAAAAAATGATTTGGGTCAACCAAACCTGACCCAACCCGGTTTGATCGGCACGGGCACCAACAGAAATACTCGTTTTTTCTGTTACCTAACTCGCGTGTCTTGCCTCTAATGAAGAGGTTGAGATTTATGACGAGTATAGGAAATGGGGTATTTAGCGGGACATTCTCTAAATACGAAGTATGAATAAAAAGGAAAGCTTTGATATTTGTCTTATTATCTTACCTTTGTTTACTGTTGATAATAAGATGGTAAGACTTCTCTTTTTATGGGAAATCTTTAATAGCAACAATTTTTTGGTTGCAATTTCCATTTTTTGAAGCCTCGTGTGCATTTGAGCTAATATAATCGTCGCAAAGTTTGGATTGAATTGTTTTTGGCTCTCAAGAGTTCCTCTATTCTGTAGTATACTTGAACACCCCCACAAAAAAAAAACTTGGCAACTCTGTCTTTTGCATTTGTGTAAGATGTTATTGCTCCAGCAGCAGATCTTTTTTGAATTATGATAAGAGTAAACTGTTGTGAACTATGCCCATTCGGACTAAAGATTAGTTTTGCACTCAGATTTTATACTTTGACCCATCTAATGTCGTGAACATCCTATACTTGCCAAATAACCAGGACGGTCAATGAGTTTTGTTTATATTGATAAACTTTGGATATATACCATTTTTGTTCTTTCTTTTTATAGCCTTGCTCTTCGTTGTGCTATATACATCTAAATGAACTAAATTACTTATGCAGCATTATATGAGCAAGTACATGAAGAGGAGAATGAGATGGAGAATCGTGAATATGAGAAGAAAAAGATAGGTGAATTACAAAAGACTTGCTAACGCGCTTGCATCCCTCATCATCGGAATTGGTAACTTCAATTTATCCATTAATTCTTTAAAACTTTTTTTAATCCCAGCATCTCTATAAAATGTCAACCTTGATTGTGCATATATTTTTTTAAGTTTACCGTTAGTTAAAAGTATAAATCCAATAGTACTTCGTGAAACTGTAGGTGACGTTTTTCATTCAAATGGGTTAAATATTAAATAAACTTTTGCCAAATTGGAAATAGGTCACGGGGCCGAGCAGGTTAAGTGTATATGTAATGAAGTAGCTGTTAATAAGTTAAATTATCGTTGTAACAAGTCTTTAGAATCATATTAGACACCATCTATATTATAAAAACTAAGAAGAGGCTAAAAAAGTGTTGCGTGTTAACCCTTCCCCGATCCACCCTAAAAAAGTTGACAGTCACAAGTTACTCAACCTGCACATTATGCCACCTCCATGTGAAGCAAAACCAATAGCATTGATATTTGTAATTGTTACAAACTTACAATGGACAAATAGGTCACTCTTTTTTCTGAAGTTTCACTAAAAAGGAAAATTTTGCAATATTCAACTGACACATTTCATGAACAGATTGAGAAAGCCAAATTTCAAGTCCAAAGACTAAATGAAATTGATATCAAGCGAGCAATTGCTGGGCCGTCCATGAATGTCAATCTCGACATTCCAGAATCCGTTGGATTGTCATCATCTGCACCCAGATCTTCATCAAGGCTCATGGATGTAAATCTCGGTAGACGTGTGACCAGAAGGGGGTAGTTTCTTCCATCTTAGTATTCTTTATTCTGTTGTAAAAGCATGTTAACCATAGCGTATCAAAAGGCCACCCCACATTGTCATAGTGCTTGTAGATTCCTCTTAATTATGAGGATTTAGAGAATGCATCAATGTATATGATTGTAGGAACAAGATGTAAACGTACAATTGTGATTGTGATAGTTATAATTTGTATATTTATCAAGGTTGAGTCATTTACAGACTTTCTGCATGGGAGGTGGTTTACACCCTTTATTCTGATTTGCACACTCAACCAAGCATATAAAACATTATGTAATGCGTAAAGTTGAGTGCAAATCAATTACCTTTCTGCATGCATACTTTGCATCAAATTGAGATTTTAGATTTGAATTAGTTGGAAAAGCCGAAAACTCACATGACAAGCAATGTGAAATCGGCTTTTCATGGCGTCTCCGGATTGTCTAGACGAAGGTGACCTGTGAGCCATGGGTTCTTAAACTGGTTAAGAAACTAGTGCTTGTCCCGATACATATGTTAATGTGTCTAGAATTAGGGTGTGTCTGAGGCTGGTGTGGTGATCAAACAGTGTAGGTGAAATGGAGGTCACATTGGTATCCAATAACAAGGAGCTTGGGGTTATAAAGTGCTATTATGTTTAGTTTATTTTCAACACGTGGTTAATGTGTTTTATCAGCAGCTTTAGGCTCAAAGTTAATAATGGTTGTTTGGTAGATTATTGTGGGCCCAAGGATTGGGTTTGCAGCATTTATATTCAGCATACAACAATCCGAGATAGTAACATGGGTTTTGCCATTTTCTTTGATTAAGTGGGCCCTCTTACAACTCACATCATATATTCTTCCTTTGTTATTTTGTTTAATAATAAATCTTAATTTTAAATAATTTATCAAATTACAAATAATAATTTATCTATTTTATAATATATTTTCGCTCTCCTACATTAAATTCAAATCCAAATCCTAATCTACAACTTTACATTTAAATCCAAATCCTAATCTAAACCCATCTACAAACCAAACGTGTGTGTGTTATTAGTAGCATGTGTGTGTGTCTCTCTCTCTCTCTCTCTCTCTCTCTCTCTCTGTGTGTGTGTCTGTGTGTGTGTGTGTGTGTGTTTCCGAGCATGTGTGTGTGTGTGTGTGTGTGTGCAGTGTGTGTGTGTGTGTGTGTGTGTGTATATATGTGTATATATATGTATATATATATGCACCTGCTCTCTAGCCTGCTATATCTCTGTATATATATTGACGGATTGGGCATCGATCCGATACTTGGATCAGATCTGACTCTGTCGATGAAAATTGGTATCTATACGGTTCTTCCCGTTTTTTGTTAAACCAAAAAGGATTTCAAGAAAATGCAACAAAAAATAGGAAAAAACATGCATTTTCAAGTGATTTCAAACCACGACGTCTCACAAAACGCAACCAACACTTAAATAAATACTTCACCAAGATATTCGTAGCATACAAACATTCCAAAACTTATAAAATAGGTTATGGTTTAATTTTCGTGAGCGGTTGTGAACGCAATAAGTTTTTTGAACGTTTGGTTTCTTTTCATATGTTTTACATGACTATTGTTTGACATGGAACGGACCAAATGGGTGTTTAAATAAGTTATTTAATTCAAAAATATGACTACTCAATTTTCAGGATTTTTTTTCAGTACTTCCGGCTTTAGTACCGATACCGTATTACTGGTACCAATTTTTTTTGCCCTCAATTCATGGTACCGGTACCGTACCGTGTATTGGGAGTCGATACCGTTTTGGTACGGTACTGGTACGATTCCGGTTCGGTACCAGGATTCGGGTCCAAATGCTCATCCCTACTAGACTCAGACTAAGGAACAAACGAACAACAGTATCTATGATAAATGGTATATTTCTATTTTTATTAAAACTTAGACGAGTGCCCGTGCATAAAAACGAGATTTTATAGCGACATATAGTTGTAGTGATAAAAAAAAAAGATTATTGGTTATAACGAAAATAACCCGGTTCGACTCGGCCGATTTCGATCTAAAAAGCGGATCAAATTAAACCGGTCTTTATATTTTGAAACCAGTTCGTCGGGTTTGAAGTGACCCGGATCAACCGGTTTTGAGATATATATATATATATATATATATATATATATATATATATATATATATATATATATATATATATATATATATATATATATATATATATATATATATATATATATATATATAGTGGTTCTAGAAAAGTGTAATTAGAGAAAAGTGAGAAAAAAAGTTATAGGGTCTAATTTGAAACATCTCAAACTTCGTGGGTAAGTTTTGAACCCCCATAATTTTTTTTTTTTCCGCCATTTTTTTTTTTTTTTTTTTTCGCCAAAATTTATAAGCGTGATGCACCTTTTTTGTGCATCTCGCTTATAAAAATCGTGCATCATAGTTATAACTACTTTTTTAAGCGTGATTCACCAAAATAAAAAGGCATCGATCGCATATGTTATTAACTTATTCCGAAAAAGTTTTGAATTAGAACCGTCAACCTTTGTGTATAAAAGAGAGATTTTCAACCGATTCAACAAGCTTATTTTATTTATCAATTATCTTAACATGTTTCAGAGTCAACTTTTTAATCACATGGTTAACTTACTTTTCATCAATTCACGATTGTTAATATATGCACTAGCGTTATCCAATGACAAAGCATGCGACGCTACCATGGATACCATAGCCCCGTCTCTTGTTGTACAACTAATGCCCCTTAAAGAGCATAGTATACTAAGTTATTGCAATGTTATTGGAGCATATTAGGTAACAATCGTTGGGTGCATCTCGGTTATAAAATTTGGTGCATCATAGTTATAACTAATTTTTATAATTGTGATGCACCAAAATAAAAGGTGCATCACAGTTATAAAAATTTGGCGGGTGGGGGGGGGGGGAGGGGGGGAATTTACAAAACTTCTTTAAAGAATAAAGGAAAATACAATTAGGTCCCTGTAGTTTGGTGTGAAAAGGGAGGGAATAGGGGTGATTTAATGGTTGAGATTATTTTTCTCACTTTCTCTCGAGATCAACTTTTAAATGATCCAAGCTCTCTCTCTCTCTCTCTATATATATATATATATATATATATATATATATATATATATATATATATATATATATATATATATATATATATATATATATATATATATATATATAGAGTTAGGATCAAATAAGAAGATTACTTAAAATAAGAAGGAATAAGAAGAACTATAACAGTAAATCCGAGATGCACCGACCTAAATTAGATGCATCCTTATAATCTTAGATGCATTATAACGCACCATAGTGTATTTTCTAGCTTTTAATCAGATGCATATACGTATATTAGATGCATTTCATGATTTCTATTGTTTTTTGTTCCTTTGCACGTGCCGAAATCATGAAAATCAATTTGCACCATCTATACATCAAATTAACTTTCGAAACTCAAGATGTTGCATCTATATGAATAGAAATGCATCTAATGCATGATTCATTAAATTTGTACAGATGATTCAGTATTCTATATATATCTCAAAATCGAGAGATTTTTAACATTGATTCAATTTTTTTTTACACATTTTGAATTTTAATCACATTAAAATGAGTTTTACGCTTGAAAAAATGAATCAAAGTTAAAATCTATCGCTTTTAAAACCTTCTCAATCTTCTCAAAATAAAAACCTTCTCAACGATCCGGATATATATATATATATATATATATATATATATATATATATATATATATATATATATATATATATATATATATATATATATATATATATATAGTGTGAGGTTATTTTCGTAACCAAATAAATTAGAAGCATGAGAACCGATCTAAACCGTTAAATTATTTCATCAATGGATGAGATTATTTGTGCCATTAATGTAAATAAACGAAATCTTAAGTAAACTTTTGTAAATGGCCTAAGGGCATGAAAGGAAATTCAATGAATTATTTTCCAAAACGTGTTCCACTTTTTAGGGACTGATTTATGGTATCAGTTATCCATTGTCCCTTTCTCTCTCAAATATTCCTTCTCAAACCCTAACCTCAAACATCAGTTAATCTTTCTCAAAACCGTTCTCAGATCATTGTCATCCGCAACGACATCGATTCTAATAGCCGACTGATACTAATTTATATTTTCACTTATTTCATAACCTATCCTAACAGATCGCTTCTTATGTTCTCAAAGTCGTACATACAGATCCATTCTCATATATCATCTCAATCAAGGTATGATTAATATTTATTTAATTTTGATATGTTTGGATACCTGGATTGGATACGTGGGTTGTGTAAATATATTCTGGTGGTGGCGCCTATGTGAAATCAAATGTTATTTGTTATTTGTTATATTATAAATGTCATGGTTTAAATTATTAAAGATAATCAATAAAAGTTAAGAGGATTGAATTTTGATTATTTTTTATGCGTCATATTTTTGCTATACATGATTTTAATTCATTCAAATCATAAAGTAGATGTTCTTTTAGATGAGATTGACGATGTCTGAGGTTGTTTTCCAAGAGTATGACATATAGATCTTGGAAAGTGGAAATTCAATTATTTTAATTAAGACTTTAACGTTTGTGGCATTTTCATAAATCGCATATGTTACTTGTTTGTTATAAATATTCTTAAACTTTTTAGAGCAAATTCGATGTGATTAGTAGTTGGTAGTGATTAGTAGTGCATATATGTTTTTTAGTTATAGATTCAATAAAAAGAGTGTGCATATGTGTTATTGAGGTGCATATATGTTTTTACAATTTGTGATGAATTTGATACCTTCTTTACATATGTGTTTGTACAGTTTTCGAGTTTAAATGTATTGAAAGTGCACATATGTTTTTATTTCAGTTTAAAATATTTTTTGTCATACGTTGTGGGTTTCAAGATGATCATGGACATCCCTTTTGATTTCATTTATGTCCGTATGAACACTACATCTATTTTGTTTATTAAATGGGAAAAAATAGTTTTAAGTAATGGTGCATACGTGTTTTGAAGAATGGTGCATACGTGTTTATGACGGGTAAAAAATCAATTAAAAAGGTGCATATGTGTTTTATGGCTGAAAAGTATGTGCATATGTGTGTTTCAAGGTTAATTTAAAATTAGTGTAATGATGCATATTTGTTTCAAGGTTAATATACAATTAGTGTAATGATGCATATGTGTTTTTATTGTTGGTATACAATTTCTGAAAGAGTCTGCATATGTGTTTTATGGTTGCGAGTTACTCCGACGTTGTGGTCATTGTTACAAGTATCAGTTAATATGAGCGAGATGATCAAAACACATGTGCACAAGGATTAAAAAAACATGGGCAGATTTCATGGGCTCTTGAACCAGGCGAGGAATACATGTGCACGCCTAAACGATGAACCAACTGTTAAAGACATTGTCTTAAACACATGTGCATGCTTCATATATTTGTAATAAAAATTGAATACAAATGTAAACATTTGTGATAAAGCTTATCATATAACTAGAGTAAGACAATTTGTAAATTTTGAAATTGCATAAATCTAATAATAAAGTTTTGTTGTTTGTATTTATATTTATGTAATATTTTTTTTAAAGATACATGTGCAAATACAAAACATCTATACATAAACGAAAAATACAATTGTCATAATGTAGTTAGTAGTTAACCGTCATTTTACAAAACACATGTGCACATAATGTTTTTTAAAACAGGTAAATGAAAAAAAAAAAGAAAAGAAAAAAAAAAGAAAGATCCTTGAATATATATATAGGGGCGCGTTCTATGCAGTACTCATATTAGATGCAGTACTTTACAATACTCATTTAAACCAATAATAATTTAGTATTTTTAAATCTTTTTAATTCAAAAGGGTAAAATAGTAAAACACATTTTTATTTTTATTTTTGAAATTTTAATTTAAAAAACGTTTTTTTTATGCCCCTTAATTTTCAGAATTAAAAAAATATTTTATTTTATTTTCGGAAAAATGAGATGCATATGTGTTTTTCATTAAATATTGTAAATTTACATATATTTGTTGTATACAATTATTTAGACATCAAACTTGTTTTGCTTATAATGGTAATTGCACATATGTTACTAGTGTATATTCCTTAATCTTTTAAATTTATAACAAAAAACAAAAACATATGCATGTAACCTCTAAATTTATAACAAATCAGAAACATAAATAGTATACACAAAATTTTGATATAAAATAAAATACAATTCCTATACAAATGTATCTTGTTAAATATAGATGTGCACGTCATCAAAAATCATGTGTGCACTCTTCAAGGAACATACGTGCACACTTCACTTTCTCATCAAATTCATTAGAACATACGAGTGCCCTTCCGAACATATGTGCCGTTGCATTTTTCGTCAAATTCATTAGAACATATGTGCACGCTTCACATTTATAGATGATATACTATCAAATTTGTTAGAACATACGAGCACCCTTTCAAGAACATATGTGCACGTTGTGCTTTTTCGTTAAATTCATTACAACATGTGAGCACGCCTGTCAAAAACATATGTGCACGCCGCACATTTTTTGTGAGCATCTGGTCTTGCATTAACTGCAAATTAAAAGGAATATACATGATTATTATAATTAGGAAATCACATATACTATTGCTTAAGTATTATAACCAAAAACATAAACATGTTAGCTATAAAAATCATTCACAAAACATTAAAACAAACCAGTTATGTTAGCATTCATTTATCAACCACAAACGAATTATGTCATATTTAAATTAGAACTTTAGAACATTTTTCATATCCATTAACCTACTCCTATCAGTTTAGTTGGAATCATATAATACCAAGAGTACCATTGCAATATTACTTATACTACGTATCTCGTTGTAAAAATCGGCCAAAGTGCCGATTAATCACCATATAATCACGATCGCTCACTAAGTGCCTTGATTTATCATAATCGGCCTATTTAATCGGTTTGGTCAAAGATCACTTAAAAATCGGTCAACAAACCGATTAATCGAACAAAATCGGTCTAATCGGATTAATAAAAAAAAAGCGCTTAAAAATTGGTCAACAAAATCGCTTAAAAATTGGACAAAATTACTTAAAAATCGGTCAACCAACCGATTAATCGGACAAAATCAGTCAAAGGTCGATTAAAAATGGTCAACAAACCGAGTAATATTTATGTTTGACTTTGAACTTTGAAGAATTATGTATTATGTCTATATTTGAACACTTAAAATATTTGAACTTTAATGCAATACGCTTATCCCATACATATAAAATAATATAATATCTAAAATTACATTTTTGTGCATAAAATATTCAATCTGATTAATCCCCGATTAATCCCCGCCTAACCGATTAATCGCTAGGCCCTACCCAACCGCCTCATTAGCGCCTAGCGATTTTTACAACCTTGCTACGTATTGCATTATCCTTTAACTAGTGAGTTAACAAGTAATTTGTGTAAGAGGGAAATGATATATTTTATTGATTGATTCGATTACAATTACATCGAGCCTATAAATAGCCAATAGAGAACATTCTAGACACGGGCTAGACCCGTTACATAATACAGGCTAACACTCCCCCGCAGTCCGAGCGGCGAAATCGCAAAAGATCAGACTGGAATAGTAAACAAGAGAAGAGAAGAAAAATAAAACATTGACATAATAATGTGTGGATTTTTGACCTTAGCACAAATCACCAACACAGAAGCTCGTGACCCAAAGCACGAACAACACAATAATAATGTGTGGATTTGTGACCTTAGCACAAATCACCAACACAAGAAAAGAAAATAATAAATACGAAAACGGGATAACCCAAAGTATCCCCTACAACTAAAACGGGATAATCCAAAGTATCCCCTACAACTAAACAAATGAACGAAAAGATGAAAAAACGAAAGCTCATTCTAAAACTTCAACCCCCAAAGAACCTTCCGAACAAACGGGGTGTGTTTTTCTCTAGAAAAACATAAAGATCTACTTCCTTTTTTTTGATTGATTATTCGTTTGTCAAACCCATTATTCAATCTTATTCTAAAATTTCCATATCATCCAGTTAAAGCAGCACGATCTTCAAACAAAGACACGTGGTAGTAGGTTTAGGCAAACAATCATCCTTGTGATAGCAATTAAAAAAGAATTAATTACACCATTGGATAACGAAAGCAATTGTTTCAGGTTTGGACGAAAAACAGATTTATGATATTCGGTTGTAGAAATTTTATTGTGGTGGGTAGACGAAAAAAAAGAATTAGGGTTGGGTTTAAAGGGAGCCCTCCGAACCTCCGGCGGTCGGAGACGGCTCTGTGGATCGTTGTTTTGTGTTTTGGGTTTTTAGAGGATCGAACCCTCTGATACCGTGTAAGATAATAATATTGTTTTTATTGATTCAATGAATTACATATGAGATAGCATGTATTTATACTAAATACATAGCTTTGATAATAAGCAATCAAACCCTAAACCTAATGGATCCAAACCACTATTGGGTTTGGGCCAACTAACCTATCTAACACTCTCCCGCAGTTTGAACGGGAGTCTTTCGAACCGACAAACTGGATCATATGTTGAAAGCCGCTTCTTCTTTTCTTCTATCATCTTCTTTGTTGACTAGTTGAACGAATGCATAATTATATTTGGCGGCATAGTTGTTTATTGCTTGCGGCTTCCTCCTTTGCGTGACCTTTTTTACGTCATGGCTTGCTTTGCCTTTAGGAAGGAGCGACAATTTCGTGACCAACTATGTGCGAAAAACGACAATGATCTTCGACTACGAAAACAATTGGATGAAGAAGAAAAAAAAATGGTTGGTTGAAGGCAACTCAACATATATATTTTGTGTGTTTTGACGGCTAGGGTTTAGAGTTTATGCATTGAATATGAAAAACAAAATCATAATAAAAGATTAAAATAAAGCGAAAATAACTAGGATCCCTCCGAATCACCGGCGAGTAGCCGATGACCAGAGGATAGCAAATTTTTTAGGTGGATCTTACCTAAAGCTCGGATACCATGTATGAGGGAAAGGATATATTTTATTGATTGATTCGATTACAATTACATAGAGCCTATAAATAGCCAATAGGGAACATTCTAGACACGAGCTAGGCCCGTTACATAATACATGCTAACAATTTGGCCACACAAACATCCAATAATTGAAGAGAACCACGTAAACAACAAAAAAATGTAGGGACACCGCATGACTACGACAATACTTTCTAGATATAAAGATCAATTGACTAAAATTTTATATATGACTTATGACTTGTTGATGCCTCTGTCAATTGATTCGAGAAGTACCTACAAACATTTTTATAGCAAAATTTACGAATCAACTAATTTATAAATTTTCTTGAAACATGGAATCATTACTTAATAAATTTATCGACACAACTACAATGGTTACTTGATCTTTCCGAATTAACCAGATCTTTTGCCCTAACCAAAACTTATTCCCATGGTCCTATCACAAACTGAAATACTTTATGTAGCTTTATAAATTAATACACTAATTGACACAAATTAACACCCCATTATCGCATCATCGGTTAATTTTTATTTATCGAAGTACCACGTTAGTAACAACCGGTTGAGATGATGAATAGTGAGGTTGAAGTGAAAATGGATCAAATAATTGATTGCAAAAACCAAACCGGATAACAAACAAAAAACGATTTTAACAACTAAAAACGATTTCGAAAACGAAGAATCCAATAATGATTATGATATGCTTATTAAAAACGTACCTGAAATCAGTGACGGCGGTGCTATTCTGTTCGTGATGATAGGGTTGTGGGGGTTGAGAGAAAAAGAGGGTTTGTGGTTTATTGTTTTTTTTTCCCGAATAATAGATCTGGGGAAGAAGATAGGGCGGTTGTCTTTTGGGTGGGTTTTATCAGAGGCAGTAGTTTTCTTTTAGGAGGATTTCTAGGTCTTTAACACTTGTTTAGGGATGGATGCAAAGTACCTAAATTGCTCTTTTAGCCTTTTGTTTAATTGTAAAAGAAACTTTTATTTTTATTTAATTGCAATTTGTCACTTTTAATTTTAACCATTGATCAAACTTATCCAATGGCCTAGATTCATTTTAAGAGTCTTTGTAAAATCTTGTATCTAATATGGATCTTGCATAGAATATAACACTATATATATATATATATATATATATATATATATATATATATATATATATATATATATATATATATATATATATATATATATATATATATATATATATATATACTCTTATAAAGCATCAATATCCCTAGCAAAATCCAACCCTCTATCTTTAAGATTCAAACATCCAAACCTAAATTTACACACACCAAACCAACATCCAATCCTAAAAATTACCAAACCCCAAAACCATATAAACCTATCATACAAACAACTACCCAACAAACACCATCCTCCAATCCCATTTGCTCCCACTTTATATTTACCAAAAAAACACACACACACATACAATTAAAAAAAAAGTACTCCCAAAAAACACTTCAAAAAACTACTTCATCTCAAAATAAAAAAAACACACGTACAATTCTTTCATCTCACACTACTCCATCACAACTCACACCACCACTAAACGCCGCCGCCGCTGACCACGAAACACCACCACCATCCAAGCGACACCGGTGAGCACCACCACGACGCTACCTCCAGCGGTCTCAACGAACCACCAAAATCCTCCACCATCGGTATTTTGATAGATTTATAACTTTTGAAGATTTTTTATAGATTTATACATTTTAGTTGTAGATCTATAGTTTTTTTTATATTTAAATCTATACATTTCTTTTTTAGATCTATAGTTTTATTTATAGATCTATACATTTCATTTTTAGATCTATAGTTTTTTTAGATCTATACATTTTTTTTGTAAATCGATATGTTTTTTTTTGTAGATCTAACGTTTTTTGTTTTTTTTGTTTAGTGTCGCCGCTTGCAACCACTTACCACTGCTTGCCGCTCTCTCGCCGGATAAAGTTGCATCAGTCGCCGGAAAATTTGTGCCGCTGCCAAAAATAAAGATATCATTATGATGGTTACAAAAATAGCAACGTCGAATAATGAGACCGGTTGAGTATCAAAACTCAAGCATCTACATAGATTAGATGTTGCATTTATATTATGTTTCCAGATAGATTTTCTATATATAATAAGATTATAATAGTATGAGTTAATTTATAATTAAGCTGAAATGGATATCCTTATGATGGTTACAAAATGATACTTTGTCTGCGGTATTATTTAATGGAGCGATGCAAGTATCGATCATTTTGTAAGTATGATCATTCGGACCAACGGATCCAACCACCATACAACTCAATTGGACTACCATTGCGACCGGTAATGTATTTCTTCACTTGTTTTATGTCGGCTATCATATGTTTCCCAACCACAATAATCAAGGCGAGAACAATATGATACTAGAATATGGGAAATGGTTAAATACAATTGGCGTATTATTATAAATTAACGTTAGTTAGAATATTTATTTAACCAGAATGAGCAACCGTGCTTCTACTGCCTACGCAACAATGATTGTAGATATGGAGCAGGGTGTAAGTTTAATCACCCTGAACTGCCTGACGCTAGATCTTTTGGAGTCACTGATGATGGAGCATATGGTTCAGAAATACATGTACATAGTGGAAATCAGGTATGAATGTATGATCATATATAGAGGCCATCAGTTGAAATTCATATGATATATGTAAATGTAACAGTGCGTTTGTTTGATCATAATAGCTTCACCGGAAGTTGTATGCTTTATTCTTAAATTGTGGTTAATATTTGTTATAATGATTATTGTTGTTAATATTAATTATGTAAATTGTTTGTTAAATTTAATTATGTAAATTTTGTTATAATAAATTTTATGGTTTAAATTTTGTTATAAAGTTTATTGTGTAAATTTGTTATAAAGTTTATTGTGTAAATTTGTTTGTATAAAGTTTATCGTGTAAATTTAGTTATAAATTTTATGGTGTAACTTTGTTATAAAGTTTATCGTATAAATTTGTTATAAAGTTTATTGCATAAATGTTTTAGTTTTTGGTTTAAATTTTTATATAAAGTTGGAAATAGTTGAAATTTGAATTTTTTTTGAATATTTTGAAATTTTAAACTTGAATTTTGATATATTTTGAAAATTTAAAAAGTTTGAAATATTTTAAAATTATGAAGTTTGAAATATTTTGAAATTTTAAAAGTTTGAAATATTTCAAATTAAAATGTTTAAAATTTGAAATATTTTGAAGATTTTGAATTATTTGACTTTTGGCATTTGATTTTGTTTTTAAATTTTAAATTTTGAAATAAATTTTTAAAAATTTCAAATTTGTTAGAAAATTTAAAATTGCGATTTTTTTAATCCAATTATGATGTATCACACTAAATTTTTTATTTATTGTTTATACTTTTTTCGTTTAACTTTTTGAGGCCTAGTTTATGCAAATTTTAAAAGTTTGTTTGATCATAACAACTTCACCGGAAGTTGTATGCTTTATTCATAAATTGTGGTTAATATTTTTAATAATGGTTATTGTTGTTAATATTAATTATGTAAATTGTTTGTTAAATTTAAGAGTAAATTGCAAAAATCTTCCGTGTGGTTTGGCCAAATTGCACGTTTCGTCCTTGTGGTTCATTAAGTGCAAAGATTGTCCGGATTTGGCATTGTTACGTGCACTTTTGGTCTTCCATCATTGCAAAAGCCGTCCTTGTGGTTTGCCAAATTTCACTGTTGAAGGACCAAAATTGCGCGTATGATTGCCAATCCGACGATCTTTGCACTTAATGAACCACAAGGGCGAAGTGCAATTTTGCCAAACCACGCAGACGATTTTGCAATTTACTCTAAATTTAACAAACAATTTATAATTAATATTAACAACAATAACCATTATAACAAATATAACCACAATTTATGAATAAAGCATACAACTTCCGGTGAAGTTTATGATCAAACAAAACTATTACATTACATATATCATATATGTATGAATTTCACTAATGGCCTCTATATATGATCATACATTCATACCGATTTCCCTTTGTGCTTGTATTTACGAACCATATGCTCCATCATCGGTGACTCAAAAGATCTAGCGCCGGTGATTCGAGGTGATTAAACTTACACCGCTCCATATCTACAATCATTGTTGCGTAGGTAGTAGAAGCACGGTTGCTCATTACGGTTAAATAAATATTCTAATTAACAATAATTTATAATAATACGCCATTTGTATTTAACCATTTCCAGTTCTAGTATTATATTGTTACGCTTTGATTATTGTGGTTGGGAAAACATATGATAGCTGCATATAAAACAAGTGAAGAAATACATTACCGGTCGGTGGTAGTCCAATTGAGTTGTATGGTGGTTTGGGATCTGTTGATGCGGAATGATCATACTTACAAAATGATCGATACTTGCGCGTTCGGCTAAATAATCTTGCAATAAGTATCATTTTGTAACCATCATCATGATATCCATTTCGACAATTATAAATTAACTCATACTTTTATAATCTTATTATATACAAAAAATCTATCTAGAAACATAATATAAATGCAACATCTAATCTATGTAGATGCTTGAGTTTTGATACTCAACCGGTCTCATTATTCGACGTTACTATTTTTGTAACTATCATAATGATATCTTTATTTTCGAAAGCGGCAAAAATTTTCCGGCGACTGATGCAACTTTATCCGCGAGAGAAGCGGCAAGCAACGGTGAAGTGGTTGCAAGCGGCGACACTAACAAAAAAAAAACAAATAATGTTAGATCTACAAAAAAAAAACATATCAATCTACAAAAAAATTGTATAGATCTAAAAATAAAACTATAGATCTAAAAAAGAAATGTATAGATCTATAAATAAAACTATAGATCTAAAAAAGAAATGCATAGATTTATAAAAAAAACTATAGATCTACAACTAAAATGTATAAATCTATAAAAAAAAAAAATCTTCAAAAGTTATAAATCTATCAAAATACCTGATGGTGGAGGATTTTGGTGGTTCGTTGAGACCGTTGGAGGTAGCGTCTGTGGTGGTGCTCACCAGTGCCGTCGGACGGTGGTGGTGTCTGGTGGTTGGGTGGCGGCGGCGGCGTTTAGTGGTGGTGTGAGTTGTGATGGAGTAGTGTGAGATGAAAGAATTTGTACGTGTGTTTTTTTTTTATTGTGAGATAAAAGTAGTTTTTTGGGAGTACCTTTTTTTTAATTTTGTGTGTGTGTGTGTTTGTAAATATAAAGTGAGAGTAAATGGGATTGGAGGATGGTGTTTGTTGGGTAGTTGTTTGTATGATAGGTTTATGTGGTTTTGTGGGTTTGGTAATTTTTTGGATTGGATGTTGGTTTGGTGTGTGTAAATTTAGGTTTTGATATAAGTTTGGATGTCCGAATCTTAAAGATAGAGGGTTGGATTTTGGCTAGGATATTGATGCTTTATAAGATAGTATATATATATATATATATATAGGGTAAGTTAAAATAAAAGACAAATATCCGTAAAGAATAAAAATATTTTATTTTTTAAAAATTCTCCAAAATTCTAAAAACATTTCACAAGATCGGTATGTTGGTGCATAAAACTTTGTGAAAACTTTTTTATAATTTTGAGTTTGGTACGTTTTTTAATGCACAAAAGGCAATTTTGATGCAAAAAAATTTTGATGCACAAAATTTTCAACTTGTTTTAGTTAGATGAGCAATGTTATTTTGATGAAAAAGTCAAAACAAGTTGGGTGCAAAATCAATTTTGATGCACAAAAAAGCGATTTAATCGCATAAACGTGTTTTTCATATTTTTTGAAAAAATATCCACTTTTAGAAAGGAGTTTTTACAACTTTTCAAGCACCATCATACGATCTTGTGGAATTATTTGGGATTTTTAGAGAATATTTTTGAAAACAAAATCTTTTATCTTTTACGGATATTTGTATTTTATTTGACCTTTATCCTATATATATATATATATATATATATATATATATATATATATATATATATATATATATATATATATATATATATATATATATATATATATATATATATATATATATATAGAATCTGGATCGATTGAGAAGGTTTTATTTTGAGAAGATTGAGAAGGTTTCAAAGCGATAGATTTTAACTTTGATTCATGTTTTCAAGCGTAAAACTCATTTTAATGTGTAAAAAAAATTTGAATCAATGTTAAAATCTCTCGATTCTACGATACATGTAGAATCTTGAATTATCGTACAAATTTAATGAATCATCATCATAACTCAATTTTAACAATGATTTGTGAATCAATTTGTGATTTATTGATTCGATTCACCATAAAATGATGTTTACTTGTGAATCAAATCAAAGCATGAATCAATTTACTCAAACGAAGATTTCTCAATCTTCTAAAATAAAAACCTTCTCAATCAATGGATATATATATATATATATATATATATATATATATATATATATATATATATATATATATATATATATATATATATATATATATATATAGAGAGAGAGAGAGAGAGAGAGAGAGAGAGAGAGAGAGAGAGAGTGCGGATTTTTTTAATTTGTGCGGATGTGCGGTCGATCGGATCTACCATTCCAGAATCGATCTTGACTTTTGAAAAAATCAAGATATCGCTAACTTCTAAGCTGTAGCAATTGACCATGTAAGCGATTTTTAATTTTTTTTCCTTTTGAGGGAGCGTTACTATTGTTATCTTCTTTTTATTTTTATTTTTCGATTTTTTGAAGCACTTTTGTTTTTTATTATGAGTCCTACCGTGATATTAACGATATTATGAGTTCTCTTGTGATATTAAAGCGTGATATTATAAAATGGTGATATTATAAAACCAAGCGTGATAGTAAGCTTTTTACATGTAAAATGACTTGTGATATTAAGAAACATATGATAGTAACTATGATATTAACAATTTTATTAAAAAAACATATGATAGTTACGGTGATATTAACAAAGTTTATGTGATATTAAGATAAAATCTTGACTTTTTTACAAAAGTCAAAATCAACCTTAATATCACAATACCTTTAATCATGAAAACAATTTTTTTTGAAATTTTTTTAGCGATTCTTAATAATTTATCATCCTCTTTATTTTTTTAATGTTTTCAAATTTTTTTGATTCTTTTTAAAAAGCTACTAAGATATTTCCGCACCATCCCTACTTAAAAGCTTAAAACCCACTTGATCCCTTCCATATATATATATATATATATATATATATATATATATATATATATATATATATATATATATATATATATATATATATATATATATATATATATATATAGTTATTATGAAAAGTTTTATAATGAAAAGAATGGGAAGCGTGTAGGTGACATGTGTCACCTTTACCACATCACTATCTTTGCGTCATGTGACATGTGTCACACCCACTCCATAAATTTTTTTTTCGCCATTAAAAAATATTCTTTTGGGCAATTTGTTTTCCGCCAAAAATTTTCCAAATATTATTATTGCATCACTTATAAAGTTCTTGGATCACAATCACAATTGTTATGCGATAACTTATAATCTTAATGCACTATAATCGTGATTGTGATGGAGTTACTTTTATTAGTGATGCGATGACTTATAACCTTAATGCACTAATAAGTTTTGGTGCATCTTTATTATAAGTTATTGCATCATAGTTAAATAGTTAAGTGCGTCAACAATCATGCATGATACAGTAACTTGTAACCTTGATGCACTAAAATTATAATTGTGATGCAGTAACTTATAACCTTAATGTACTATTTGGTGCATATTTATTATAAGTTACTGCATCATAGTTAATAGTTAAGTGCATCAATTATGATGCATGATGCAGTAACTTATAACCTTGATGCACTAAAATTATAATTGTGATGCAGTAACTTATAACCTTAATGCACTAAAATCATGATTATGATGCGATAACTTTATAAGCATGATGCGATAAAAATATTTGGCGGATTTTTGCCCAAAATTTTTTCTTTGGTGGAAATTTTTTTCGGGGGTTGGGGTGGGGTGGGCGGCGCGGTGATGTGGGCAGGTGGCACATGTCACATGCCTTTCTATTATTCTTTTCATTATAAAAATATTTTCATAATAACTCAAATATATATATATATATATATATATATATATATATATATATATATATATATATATATATATATATATATATATATATATACATAGTGAGGATCAGTGCGGATTTTTTTAATTCAAATGCGGATGTGCGGATAGATCTGGACCGCCCATTCAGATCGATCTTGACTTTTGTAAAAAAGTCGAGATGCTGCCTTAACTTTCAGCAGTAGCAATTGACCATGTAAGCGATTTTTTAATTTTTTTCCTTTTGAGGATCATTACTATTGTTATCTTCTTTCATTTTTATTTTTCCGCATTTTTAAAAGCACTTTTGTTTTTGATTATGAGTCCCACCGTGATATTAAGGATATTATGAGTCCTCTTGTGATATTAAACTTTGATATTATAAAATGGTGATATTATAAAACCAACTGTGATATTAAGCTTTTTTTCATGTAAAAAATGAACCGTGATATTAAGAAACATATGATAGTTACTATGATATTAACAATTTTATTAAAAAAACATATGATAGTTACGGTGATATTAACAATTATATGAAAAAAAGAAAAAAAGTTTATGTGATATAAAAAGTAACCGTGATATTAACATTTTTTTATTAAAAAAGTTACGATGATATTAATAATATTAGTAAAAAAAAAAAAAAAGTATTGTGATATAAAAATAAGTTAGTGTGATATTAACAATTTGTATTTAAAATAAAAAAGTTTATGTGATATTAAGATCAGATCTTGACTTTTGTAAAAAAGTCAAAATCGACCTTAATATCACAATACCTTTAATCATGAAAACGATTTTTTTGAAATTTTTTCGTGATTCTTAATAATTTTCATCCTCTTTATTTTTTAATTTTTGATTTTTGAATTTTTTAAAACTCTTGTGATATTTCCACCATCCTACTTAAAAGCCTAAACCCACCCGATCCCTTCCTATATATATATATATATATATATATATATATATATATATATATATATATATGTTGATCCCGGTTGAGCAAGCGATCTAATATAAGCCCGACTTAGAACAAAAGCTTATTAAGTATTATACGAAATTTAACACTTAATCTTAAGAAGAACAAGATAAACATTCAACACCTCAATATTATTGATAATACGAATACTCTTACAGTATTAGGGTTTTGCAACCTTGAAGTGTATCGACCTTAGATATAAAACATCATTATATCTAATCTAACCTAGGATCTCCTTTATAGGCTAAGGAGTCCTATACATTATACAATCACGTAACCTACAAGATAAATATCTTTCCTTATTTATCTAATACAATAAACAAAACCGACTATACAAGACTAGCGGTGGTTACATATCATTATCGTTGGTTATACTCTTCTACTAGCCGCGGTTTGTCTTCATCCGTGGTTACATCCTTACATCGTGGTTATATCCAACACGTCCGTGGTTCCGGCCTTAGAGTAATTCATGATCCAAGGAACCTAAAACCCAACAATCCTCCCTAAATTTGATACATTCCAACGAATTCTCAAGTTTCTTTTAAGCTCAAAACATCCGAATTGGAGGATGTAGCCAAACACTTACTAGCCTTAAGAATGTTCTCATACTTGACAACAAATTGTAAGCTTGACCATCATAGGGTACTAACATCTTGATACAACGAGTGCTCAACATCGAGCAATAAGCTGCTGGATACTTATTAGATTGAGGATAATCACCTTCTACAAGCATATGAATAATTTCTCCGAAGCAGCTTAAAACATGAACTCCACAAGTTTGATATAAAACCATCTAGTGACTTGACCATTGTAGAGTCCTTTCCATTCGAGTTCATCATGAGTAGGTTCAAATAAAATCTTCAAATGATGGTAAACCGTCTCTCATGATAATCATTTGGATGTCTTGCACCAAACTTATTCTTGTAAAGTATCCAAAGATTCATCAAATCATCTCTATCAAAATCTTGAAGCATCCGTAAAAATTTATTATACTCATAAACTTCATTGTTGAGTCTTTGAATTTTCCAAACTCCTTCACTTCCATTAAGCTCAAACTCATAAGAAATAATTTGATTACCATCGCAACTAATTTCAATCTTTTAGAATCGAGATGTCTCTTGAACCTCGATTTTCTCTTTCTTTACTTTGAATCCATTCATCATCTTTTTAATCCACTCTTCCTCCTTTTAGAATTCATCGGACGAGTAATCATCATGATTAATTCTCATACATCTCTCATAAATCTCAAAAATTCTTTCGAATGAACACCTACTAAGATTATCAGAAACATGTATTCCTGAATTCTTAATAATCTTCATCAATACATTCCTCATCTGAGCAATAGAAGGAGATTTATTTCTTACAACTTGCTTATTTTCTTTACTGACCTTTCTTGCCAGTATACCCAAAAGTCTAGCTTTTTCCTCATCATCCAACAAAGCCCATTCTTGTGCAGTATACTCATTACTAATTAACTCAGAAGCTTCAAGATAGTTTTGTGATTCATACCATGTAGCTAACCATCTCTGACTAGCTTCCTCTTCATCTTGCTTTCTTTTCACTAAAGCTGATTGATCCTCAGCTACAATACTTTTAGCATACTACTGCATCATAAGCTTCTTGTTACCTTTATTTTTAAACTTGACTCAATGCGCAACTCCTTTTCCTTTTCCAATATCAGTTGAACCACTTTCTTCTTCAAAGGTTCACCAATAACTAAACTTTAACTCTGGGTTTGGTTGCGATGGGCGAACAGATAAAAGCAGTGCAATGATAGGTGTTGAAATATGAAGTTTTACTTAGATTTATCAAGGTACTTGCAGCTTCTTCTCAACTTCTTTAGACTTAGGTTGTGATTCGAGAGAGTTGTGACAACGATTGGAAGTGGTTATGATAGCGATGGGTATGATAGTAGTGGGTATAATTGTGATGTCACGGCGCATAAGTGGTTACAAGAATACTAACCATGGTTTCGGACATACCATCGGTGTTTGTGTCCTTCACTACATCTTTTGCAACATTCTTCAAAATTTCAGAGCGCTTCATTCCCATCTTTATCGAGATACCAAAATTCATTATCTCCACTATCAACATCTTCATCCATAGGTACATCAACGGATATATCACCAGCCTCCTCAATTCATGCCTTCCTCCTCCCTGTTTGGATACATCTTTCACATTGAGTTGGAGAGGAGGCAGCACTTTTTTTCTTTCTTCATAGCTTTCAAAGCGACAACTCGGGTCTCCTTACTTTTTCCAAAACCAACACTCTATGCTTCAATCTTGAATATCCTTTCCACGAAACAGGTCAACTTTTGTAGACTGAAATTGTATTCTCCATTTTAGCACACTTAGCCGTGATTCATTTAAGCGTTCAAGAATATCCTCCCAGCCGACTGTGTTAAGCGGTCCGAGGTGGTTCATTGGAAAGACATCATGTACAAAATCATTATCCGTCAATTCAATGTCATGTTCCAATCTATCCTCATCACTTCGGTAAATGTGAACTGCTCCGAGAGGTGAATGGATATAGTAGACATAGCACGGACTTCCTTGATCATCTATGCCACAGCAGCGGCCAGTTGGCTAGGGATTCCTCCACATGTTAAGTTCAAAGAACTCTCCACATTAGGAGTTGCCAATGGTTGGGTCTTATTTATGTTTCACTATCGACCCGGCATCTAAGCATGAATCGATGTGGAAGCCCTTCCAATCATGTCACCTCCACTCCATGTGACCTCATTAACAACACCACTAACTAGCACGGAGGCTTGGTATATACATCTCCTAGTCCATACTATAGGTGTAACAATGGTTTGGGTATTACTATCGATGGTTTGAGGTGTACTAGCGATGAATCTGATAACAATAAGTTGAGACACAAGACCTTCCATCAGAGCCGGGATCAACATGCAAAGTAAGCATGTGAAATAAAGGAACAACTCTAATTTGTACATTAAGCAGGCATTCCTCATATGAGCAAAAACCTTAGGAAGCATGATGTACTTCATACTCCTAGTATGTTCAATGGTTCCTCATTTGATGTTCCACAATGAGTTGAACAAACCTAGGATACAAATAGTATTTACCCTTCTTCCCCAATGTTTTGTACTAACCCTCATAAATCATCCTAGACAATTAAACTTCCTTCCATCAGATAAACAAATAATGATAGCAATTTTGAAGGAAAGTCATTAAAACTGTAGTGTTACTATACATCAACAAGGTGTGAATTAAAACTTCATTGTTGTGAAAACAAACTCTTAAAGAATTATACCTTTCACCCTATGTATATCCTAATCTCTCTAAACGACCTTAATCTCAACATCGAAGATTATCAACACCATCAACATCATCAAACTTCAAAACTTCCCTAATGATGTCCTCGATGTGAAATAGCATGCTCATCCACGGTGGAACTAAAACCTCCCACGCCATCAGCCTCTTCAAGTGTAGCATTCCTCTAAAATTGATGTATGAGAGCTTTAAGAATGGTGGGTTTAAGCTATTAAAGCATAGTGAATGGGATGTGTAGACAGGAAATCGATCATCCGATGAAACCCTTAGGATCGAGCATTCTTGGTGAGTTGCAACTAGGTTATGTGAAGTGGAATACTTTCGACCATTGTGATTAAGGATGAGTGGGAAGTGGGTTTTGTGAATTATGCAAAGAAAGTGATTAGGGTTAAGAGTGAGCGCTAATTTGAAGAGGTTTGAGAATCAAATAAATGATCCGTCCGTGATTTGGGGAGAGTGATATAGGTTAGCCAATGTTACCAAACAGCCCCTGTAATATCCAAAACTAAGCACCGTGCTATCCGAGGTTTCAGAACTGCTATCCGCGGTTGAAACAAACCATCAGTGGATACATGGAATCACATCTTCCAATGGACCAAGAGATATTGCAAGTAAATCTGTGTTACAAGAAGTAAGAACTCACAAAAATATGAAGGATTACACATTTTTTTTTTATTTAAAACTAACACAAACAACTAACACACCAGCTCCTTATGCACACAAATCCTTCATACCTGCAAGACAAAAAACACAAAACCAACACAGGTAGGTTATGTGTCGATTGTCGGTGGTTAGAAAAAGCGAGAAGTGGTTTCAAAAAGACCTATCAAGTGGTTTTGAGCAGGTAAGTCAATATAGTCAACTTCTAGAACTAATATCAGTCTAACGCCCAGAAACTCATTTACTCCCCAACCACATTTCTTTTGCCTTTATTTACTTCCATAACCCCTAAACTCCACTTATAAAAGAACCCAAATCTTACATAAAGCACACACAAGTCAATATCAAAACCCTAATTGCTCAAGTCTCCAATCAGCGCAAGCGCAATGTGGAACCTGGTTGGAATAAACCGGTAGTTAATCAACATCTCCTCCTCTTCATCATCATCTTCATCATCAAGTGGAGATGGTAACCTATCATGATTCTACTTTCCTCTACAGAACGAAGACCACTAAATCCCATTTCTTCCATCATGTGAAGATGATAGTGTGGTGAATCCAAGTGATGCACCGAGGGACTACGATGATTCCTCGAAGATAACTTCAAACTCCCTGACCCCAAGCAAGACCACGGACAAGAAATCCACCACTCCCAAAAGGCAGAGAGGTGGTTCTTGGTCTTCTGCCTGGTTTGTGGTGCTTCCCTGTCGTAAGGGGAAGGAAAAAAATAAAATGGAATGATGCTTTTAGGTGAAACCGGTAGATGCAAGTATGATATGACTATGTCCTTTGTGCTTCATCTCATATTCATCTTCATAATCTTCGTTTGCATCAATCCATCCTCCCATTTTGATCCTTAGTTGCTTCATCATCATGCGGTCATGCATATGACAAATGCATATCCAGCGATCATGCATATCCAACGGTGAGGATAGTATTGAGAAATCATGTATAAGTAGTCTTTTAATTTGTACTTGAAGTTTCATTGTGAAGTGTAAGTGTAAACTGTTTTTGATGAATGAATGAACAACTTAACTTGATCACTTCTTTAGCTTCTATAATGACTTGTCTTTTATACGCAAAATGACTTGTGAAACACGCAGACAACCCAAGGTGGATTGAATAAAACTATGGGTGGTTAGAAACAAAATAGCAAAACTAAGATTACATAATAACGGTCCAATACTTATACACAAGCGGTACAAAACAATTTGAGAATTTAGAGATTAATCATTCCAATACAACAACAGTGCTGAAACCTCCCGCATCAAAAGCTTTGGTAAGAAGATCGGTAACATTGAAATCGGTATGAATTTTTACCATTTGAATTAGCCTTTTGTCATTACAATCTCTAATAAAGTGATGCCTTATCTCAATATGTTTAGTTCTAGAATGTAAAAGCAGGATTTTAATAATGCAAATGTCTTTCTTATTATCAATGTAAATCTTAGTATGCATAAATTGTACCCAAAATCCGGCAATTGATTTACGAATCCAAGAACTTGACCACTACAACTAGCATGACCACATATTAAGCTTTAGTTGTAGAATTAGCCAATAGTTTGCTTTTTACCTGCCAAGAAATTAATCGCTTCCCAAAGCCCGACATCCTCCGTTAGTAGACTTCCTATCCAAACTAGCTCCGGCATAGTCACTTATCTGTGTAAGCCACCAAATCAAAGGGAATCCTTAGAGTACCAAAGACCCAATTTAGGATGACCTTTCAAATATCTAAAGATCCTCTTAACAACATTCATGTGTGAGGTATTTGGTGTGACTTGAAATGTTGCACACATACATCACGAGAACATAATATCGGCCTAGAAGGTTAAGATACATCAAAGATCCAATCATGGATCTATACAACTAAAATCAACTTTGGGACTTCCATCATCCAGTAGCGAGAGGTTTCTGAGTCTCCATGGGTGTGCTTGCCTCTTTACATCTTGAAACCGAACTTCTTTAACACATCGCTACATGCTTGTCTTGACTAATGAAGATACCATCGTGACAATCCATTACTTTGGTCATTTCGACACAGTTCATGTCTCATTATTTCAACATTTTAGTAAACTTGGTTTACTTGTTTCAAATCGCGTAACCTTGGAGGTTTAGCGGCGATTCATGATCATGACGTCCACGTACATTTCATATGGACTATGATTAGTCTACATTTCATTGACATCATGTGCATCTCATTAGTACATTCACGTATATTTCATTTCACTTTCAACGCGTAATTTTTATTTAATAATCTTTATCATGTGAGTTTTATTTTGATTATTTAACCCGTTACTTTCAAAAATGATCCTTAGGTATTTTTAAACTCACATTTAGTTCATAAAAACTATATTTTTAGTTTTCCTAGTGTTTCAAATTTATTTGGTATTTTAATCATTAAAGTTTAATTATTACGTGTTTCTTAAAAATCTTACGATAATTATTTTATCACTCAATTTTCACAAGGAAAGTATTTTACAATTTTATCATCTCATTACAATCTATTTTGATTTACTAAAACTTACTTGTACCAAAAAAAGTCACAATTATCTACAATTTACTTACCTTTTCTTTACAACTTATACAAATTATACACAAAATTATACAAGTCATTGTTTTAAAAAAAAAATATATATATATATTGGGAACAATATCCCCAAAACGTGCAAAATGAGGGTGGGCATTAAATGGGGCTAGTAAAATTATTGATAGTATATAGTTATACTCCAAGATTTCATTTTTCACCTACACTTCATTATTTTCAAGGCAAAATCTTCTCTCCTTGTTCTCCTCTCCTAACCGGTTCTTCATCAAGTGATACAAGGGATCAAATTTTTTTTATCAAGTTCAAGCAATACAATCTAGTTTATACTCTATATAGGTTTTGAAATAAAAACCAAGAGTATTTAAGTAATCCTTTGTTACCTACACCTCTTCACTTGCACTAGTAAGCATATTCTCATCATTTTTATGTTTCCTTATCATTTTCATATGCTTCTTATCATTTTTGGAGCTTATATGCATGTTATGTAGTTTATACCATTTATTTCTTGATTTTTAAGTTATATATACAATATGGTCATCCTATAATTATTCCCAAGTTATTCTTTGGTCTTGATGGTGATTAGGAACCCATGACACCCTAAGAAGGTGTATGGTAGGATTAGATTAGCTTTGGAGTTGATTTGAAGGGATTAGAATAGGTTTTGTCCGAGAAAAACTATTTTCGTAAACTATATTTTAGGGTCTGTCCTTAAAACGAATTTCTGGAAAAACCCACTGATGGTACGACCTTTGGCTTTGATAATTAGAAAATATACTTTAAAAACGAATCCGTGGCGCTTGAGCGGATAAAAGCGGAGTTATAACGAAGCCGTGGTGAATTTTTAAAGTTTGACTAAACGTATTAATTCGGAAAAATCAGCTTGCTGTTTTAGTGATTTCGGTCAAAACGAGCCTTAAGCTTCACAAATTATTTCGACTAGTCAAAAATATATTAGTTTACTTGATACGAAGCTAAGGACATATTTTACGTAGAAAACGGAGTTTAAAGCGACAAATATATGGCGTTTTCATAAAGTTGCCGTAAATATTATTTTACGAAAAACTATATTATTTCTACGTTACAAGTATTTCATTAGCTATATCGTCCATGTTTGCGTGCAGTTTTTAACCATGATGCAAAACTTTTTATATGAAAGTGTCTTCTAGTAAATCAAGTTCATCGGCCATATTTTTCAAAACAAAAAGCCGTTTGTCAAGCGAGTCATAGTGATTTATTTACGGATGTTCAAACATTGGCGAAACTTATTTTCTACACATATTCACAAAACCACCATCTTTAGCCTTTGATATCTTTATGATCGAGACCTTTGAGCGAAAACTCCGAACTGAAACTTTTAGATATCGATACAAACTTTCCAAAACCGTCGAGTTCGTTCTCTAACGATCGACGTACACTATTCACGACTACTTTTCGGAGGCATTTTTGTTGATTTCATGATTTTTCCGACGACATTGTTTTGCGACGAAAAGTGGTAATTTCACCAAAATCATTATAAAACCATTATAGGATGACATTTTGACGTAAAACATGTAAAGTCATTTTGATGGGTCAAGGCGTCAAAGAGTATTTTTCGACGACAGTAATATTTTCAAAAACCGTAAATGGTATAAATAACATCTGAAGCTGCGCATAACATTACATTGCAACTCATTACATATCATATCATTCGTAATAGGTCATTTACTAGATTCACGCTATACCTCGATGTATCCACTTTTGCCATCGCATTATTGTCCATGTGAGTTTTCATAGCCCTGCTTTACTTGTTTACATAATTGCTTTTGGGGAGATACATGCTCAAATTGTTTTCCTTTACTTTCACAAGTACATTAACTTTTATGGATTACCGTGAGTTCCATAGCCCCACTTTTCTTGTTTTAATATCGTTATTAAACTCTTTGGGGAGATACATGCTCAATAATGTTTATGCATTCATGACTATTTGCAAATTACATGTTTAGCCGAATTGAAATGCTTAGTCATGCGTAATGTGGTTTGACCATACGTAGTATTTACATGGTATATTCATTGGTGATGGTCTTGGTACATTCAATGAACTGATGGTCTTGGTATAATTAGGTCAAGTAAACATCGATACATTAAGTCATGCACTATTATGTGAATACATTTGACGATTTCTGTTTGAACATAAACTTTACACACCTTGGGCAGTGGGTTGTGAACACACAGGTTGCAAGTTTTGTATGGGCGGGACTTGGAACTGAGTGGATTTACAATGCCTTTGCTACATAAACGATTTTTGAAAGACTTTATATTTCAACTCAAACTCTATGAACTCACTCAACCTTTGTGTTGACACTTTTAGCATGTTTTTATCTCAGGTATCTATGGCATTCACTTCATGGCATGCATTTGGACACATCATGGAGTCGCGAGGACGACGCGTCTCACTTGGGTTTTACGTACTTTAAAACATCGTTTGAATTGTAACAAACTTATTTTCCGCAAGTTGATTTTCATTTGGGACACGCTTTGTAAACTACGAGTGTTTTATTAAATCAAACGATGTATTTTCCAAACGACACTTTAGGTCGTTCAATATAAGCTGATTGTGATGCTATGACGAATAATCCTCGAAATTCCATTCATTGCAACAAAGTAATTTGGGGTGTGACACCATCGCATTTTGTTGAACCTATAGTCCCAAAAGAAAGTGAGTTCTCCATAGAACTCATCTAAAACTTATCATGCATAAGTTTCTCAAAATCTCGACGCTCCTTATTTGTAGAGCCAAAGATGATGTCATCTACATAAACCCCGAACCAATAAAATATCATCTTTGTAATTTCTAATGAACAAAGTTTTATCAATCGGTCCTCTTTAAACCCATTGTCCATCAAATAAGTAGACAGCACTCATACCATGCCCTAGGAGCTTGATGCAACCCATACATAGCCTTTTCACCCTATAAACCTTGTCGATGATCGTGATCTTCAAAACCGGGAGGTTGACAAACATAAACCTCTTCATCAATTGTGCCATACAAAATGCACTTTTAACATCCATCCGATACACAACAAAATTCTTGAAAGAAGCATAAGCCAAAATAACTGATAGCCTCTATCCTTGCAATCGGTGCAAATACTTCATCATAGTCTAAACCTTCGGCTTTGTGTATCCTTGAGCAACCAACCTTGACTTGTTCCTCACAACAATACCTCTTTCATCCTCTTGTTTCGAACACCCATTTAGTCCCAATTGCCCTCTTCCCATTGGAAGATCAACCAATGTCCAAACCTCCTGAAGCTTAAAGCTGTAAAAGCTCCTCTTGCATTGATTCTACCCAAATTCTTCTCGATAAAGCTTCTTCCACTCTCTTGGGCTCCTTTTGAGACAGAAAACAAGCAAACAGGCAATTTTGCAAATCTTTATGACTGTTTCTTTTGTGAAGTGATCTTGTAAAGAACCCATGTTCAAGAAAGGGTTCAGTGTTCTTAACCCTACTTCTTGTTTGAATTGGAGTATTCAAGTTTCCAAGTATTTGTTCCTTGGGATGAATCTTGTGAATCCTTGTAGTGGTGATTGGACTTTCATGAATGACAGTTTCCAAGTTTGACAAATCAGCATTGAAGAAATCATCCATGTCTTCATCATCAGTAGGAGTATCAATTTCAATCAAACCAGGCATATTAGGATCATGTGGATACTCCTCATCACCAAATAGTGGCTTTGGATGTGGTCCAAAGAAAGTACTATCACCGATACTTTTATCCGGGTTTCACTTGAACTATCGATGGTAGAAGATGGTTTGTCGTGATTCTGATTGGCCTATCGCTTTCGAGGCTTAGCGTGCTGCTTGCAGATCGCTTTTCTTCTTTTCAATTTCTTCTACCGACATCGAGTTATCTTTCAACAACTCATCCTTATCTTGATGATGATCAACATTGCCTCCAAGATTCAAAGACATCATCATCGGTGGGACTTTGCTTGTGAATGATGGAAGGAACAGAACTAGCTTTCCACTTTTCAACCAAATAGAACTCCTTTGGAGAATCGCCTTCCTTGGAAGATGTATCGCCTCGTAATCCTTTTGTGTACCTATATTAACATTAGTGGAAGTTCCCGCAATGATAGGCTCATAATGCATAGATTTTGTTAGCATATCAATGTTAAAACACCCGATCTGGTCCTTTGGTCTCAACACTAGGAGTCTTTTCATTGAATTGAACATGTAGGTTCTCTTCAACAAGTCTAGTCCTCTATTGTATACTCTAAAGGCTTTGCTATTAGTAGAATAGCCTAAAAAGTATCCATCATCGACTTTTTCTTGAAACTTGCCTAGGTAGTCTATGGTATTCAAGATGGTAACATGACACCCAAAAGGTTTTAGGAATGCAATCATTGGCTTCCTATCATGTAACACTCATAGGGGTCTTGTTATGAGGCTTCACTACCTTACTTACATTTTGCACATAACATGCAATTCCTCGACTTCACTTCAAAAGGTAGTTGGTAACTTAGAGTCGACAACATGGTCCTAGCACCGCAATTAGTGTTCTATTTTTCCTTTCAGCTACACCATTACATTGTGGTGTTCTAGAAACACTAAACGTCTTTCAATACCTTTAGCTACACAAAACCGATTCATCACATCATTCTTAAACTCGGTTCCATTATCACATCGATTACTTTGACTTTATGGTTTACTAGATTTTCTATCTTAGTAATGAAACTCTTGAGAATCTCACTAGTCTCACTTTTAGCGACCAAAAGTATACCCAAGAAAATCTACTATAATCATCGGTGATAACTAGGGCAAGATCGCTTATGGTTCAAACTTCTAACAAAGGTAGGTCCAAATAAGTCCATATGAAGCATAAACAGGGGTTGTGTGATGGTGTTTACAGTTTTGGTCTTACAAGAAACTCTATGTTGTTTACCTTTTTGACAAGCCACACACAGTTCCTTACACTCAAAAACCTTAGAAGGTAACCCTCTCACTAAGTTGCCTTTTACCATTTTATTGATTGTTTTGTAATTGAGATGACCTAGTCTTCTATGCCACAAAATAGACTTATCTACAGATGCTTTAGCAAACAAACATAAGGACCTATTAGGAAGAACATCTTTAAGATCAAAACAATATATATTTTCCTTCCTAGGTACCCTAAGTTGTATAAACTTCTCATCGGGCATCTTAAACTCGGGAGACAACACACACACTCGGTTTCCCCAAAAGTACCCGCTTTTTCTTATCACACATTTGAGAAACACTTGAATAAATTGTACTTAAGTTCCTGTACTAAATAGACCTTTTCAAAGTCTAAATTCCCGATTCGATTGTTCCTCCGCCAAGTATCTTTCCTCCCTTGGATCATTGCCAAATGCCACATATCCTCCATCAAAGCTTCAAAATCTTCCAGTTGCTTCCATCCCAAGTCATGTGCCCGAGCAACCACTATCAAAAACTCCTTTATCTTTAGCTCGGTTTGAATATTGCCCCACACATTAAATTACACAAATTAGTTCCTTTTGTGGACCCAAGCCAATCTTGACTTGGTCCGCGCCTGCATCAAAATATTCAAATTTCTTTAGGTCCATTGATGCACAGTTGACATGTGGTTAAACCTTGGTCTTAGGCTTCCACCGCCAACTAGCCGAGGCCTTAAACATAAAATGATTTCCAACCACCGTGTCGATTATCACCTTTGGAATTTTAAAACTTCTTTTGAATCGGTGGTGATATTTTGCTTAATGATGGTTTGATTCGCTTAGCCGTGTTTACATTTTGCTTAGCGATGGTTGGAACCCATTTAGGTGCAGAAGGACAATTGATTTTGTTTTCCCATTCCTCATTAATACTACCCTAGGAATCAAGTCTACCGTTAGGATGAGGGTTTGTTTTCCTTGAAAAGTTTTGATGATTTACCCTCCTCCAATGATTCCAAACCGGTGGTCTTTTTATGACAATTTCTCCGTAAGTGCTCAAAACTACCACAATTATAACAAGCTTTCTTAACACATTGAAACTCATCACCTAATCATAGAAATTAGACCATTTAAGCTTCTTTGATTACCCCTAGGTTTATATTGTTTCATCATTTCCTAGGTATTTCCCTGTACTCTACTACTTTCTTGGTAACTTTAGCTCCAAATCTAGGTACAAGGTTGACTTCTGTTGTGAATCAACTTTCTTAACTCTCTCTATCTCTTGAGACTTAGTTGATTCAAGATTATCTTCCTCGAGTCCGATTCCCAATCTTCTATTATGGGAGCATCGATGACTTATCGAACTTATCTTAGGTGTTTCAGGTCTTAGTTATCTCTTCTACTGTGTTTGTTAAAACCGAATTCACTACTAAATGACAGTTCTTTAGCGGTGGTGCATGTTTCATCAAAGAGGGTGGTGGCATATTATTGTATCCTAGACCAAGTACCATCTTTGAGCAGCTTTTGACCTATTGGCTTATTTACTAGATCGAAGCATATTGTGTTTTGGCAACCCTAACAACATGTTTTCTTTTCATCTAGGGCTTTTTGTTTTACACTCTCTGCCCTCGCTAGTTTATCTTTAAGCATTTTAATCTCTACTTTTAAGATCAATTTCACCACCTAGTATATTGATCTTTTCTACATACTCAAACTCACATTTAATACAAGATTTTAGCTTCTTCCACACCCTCTAGACCAACTCTATAACCTAAGTTATCTAGAGTCAATCTTTCTACTTCTTTCCTCATACTCTCGGTGATAGCTTTTTGAGATTCTAAGTTATCATAACATGATTTAAAAGAATAAGTAGATGTTTTAGAATCATTAGATACCTCGAATCTGAACCGAAGATGAAGCATAGGCCATTAGAGCAAAGTTATGCTCTTTTGAAGCTTCACTAGCAAGAAAAGTCGCATTTGGACCTTCTTCAACTGATCACCCAATCATAATCACCAATCCCATCCCGAGCAACCAAAGTCGAAGAAGCAAAGCAGCTCTTCTCGTTGTCTTCTTAATGCCTTCAATTCTTTTAGGAGCTCGACATTCCCTAGCAAAGTGAGCTTTCTTCTTGCAATTAAATCACTCCGCCTTGCTTTTGTCGAATCCACTCTCCTTTGACCATCATACTTAACCTGCCTTCCAGTCCTCCTTCGAAACTTTCTTGCTTGGAGAGTCAACATTGCCATTTGCCATTGAAGATTGATCTCATCAAGATCAATTTGATCCGGATCTTGATTCAAAGACAAGAATAATCGGTAGTTAAATCGCAGAAAAGCACGCATTGCACCATCGGCGACATTATCACTAACGGTGGTATTGTTTGCAATAGCCGTGGTTACACCATAGGCGTGATGGATACATCTTGTGAGCTTTTGTGATTAGTGGATACAAAAGCAACGCTCGATTAGCGTAAGATGAGTGAGTAAAGTTATTCTCAGACTCATAAACCTTCAAGTTGTTGAAGAGATTGTCTAGAGTCATCGTTGGAAAATCCTCCTTATTTCTCCACACAATTGTATGAATAGCCCATTCAGATGATAAACTCCTAATGAACTTCAAATTAATATCTTCTTGAAGAAACTTGTAATTCACTGACTTCAGTTGGCTGATAAGTTTTTGAAGTCTATTGTATGTGCCTGATAAGGTTTTAAAATGTACCTTTTTGAGGGGTCGTTTAAGCCCTTATTTGATCACTTTTGTATCCGTTATTGCTTAATATCGTTCCTTTTCACTTTTTAGGTCTCTTGAAGGCAAACTGCTGTAATGACACTTATTTGGACGAAAAGGTGCGGATATATGAAGAAAATGGCCATAGTCAAGAATCGAGACACTCAAGTCGCTAAATTACAAGGGACGGCGTTCATTGCTTAATCATGACGACGTCGGAGGAATTTGTGACGGCTCGTAAGAGAAATTGCTAAGTTTTGAAGGGCGGTCGGGCTTTAAAAGAGTAGGCCGTCGCAACTCGCATTTACCTAGATTCAATCCAGACGGCGCCGGCTAAAGAGGGTGTCACAAGCATAAGGTGACGCCGTCGCAAGATTAACTTGCCAAGACGAAACCCTAATGATGCGACACGACGGCGCCACAAATCATAAGGTGACGCCCGCACATGTAATCTTATATATAGAATCCGAATTTTTCAGCTTTTTAGAGTAGTCTTTTGGGTAAACTTTTGGAGTAAAACCTAAACCGAACCAAGGTCGTATTTTAGGGTTCTAAACCCTATCTTACACCAAGATAAGTTGTTTACTTCATTAATTTAATTATGTCTTCAATGTGTGTATGCTTGCATGTTCTCCATGTCCGGCTAATTTACTTGTGTGTTTGCTTAGGAAATATGAAACTTAATTATTGAATATTGATTGGTTGTTTCTTATCTTAGTTGATTAATGATCTAGTAATGCGATAGGTCATTCGTTGTGTACTTAATGCTTGATTAATCTTTGTGAACCTTAGGTTATAGCACTTTGAGTTGTTGTAAGCTAAACTATCCGAGAGGCCTTAGAGTTAGAGTTTATCATCCTTTGTGGGTTTTGTAGACTAGACCCTTTGGTAACTTCAAAGAGTTGGGAGAAACGATACCCTACAACTTTAGACACACAACGCAATTAGGAATAAGGACGTGACAATTCAACCACCAATAGGAGATAATTAAGGAGTAGTAAAACCTAAGTAAACACATCTTTAAACTATCATACGAGCACACAATAATTAGACATAGACTACCACCACCTTAGTTTAGATAATTAGATAATAATAGAGTAATCGGTAGAAATACCAACCCCCAAATCCAAACCCGAGATTCAGATTTTCCTTTTCTAAAAAAAACATAAAAGATAAAAATAATCTTCTCAACCCCAACCTTAGCGTAGTAACTTCTCACTAGCATTCCTATTCCCCAGAGAACGATATCAATTCCCGTGGCTTACCCTAATACTACACTACAACGATTAGGTTCATCGCTAGGGTATTGAAAAACTTGCTCGATTTAAAAGGAAGTTCCTTTGACCCCGAACGCTACTGTGTAAGCGTATCAAGTTTTAGGCGCATTGCGCGTGGAATAGAATAGCTAGTTAGTAGTCCACCTCATTTAGGTTTCTTTGCTTGATTCCTATCAAGTAAACTTTTTCTCATTTTAGCTTTCTTTTAGTCTATCCCCCTTCTTCGTGACCTTTGTTCGTAACCCCATCACTTTTCATCATGGAAGGTGAAAACCCCCCTCAAATCATTGTCCCGCCAAGAGACCGTACTCTTGGTGAATACTCGAGACCTAGCTACCAAGGCTATAGGAACACCATTGAGCTTCCCGACCAAGCCCAAATTACGGCCCTGCAATCCGACACCATCCGGTTGGTGCAAAATGGATGTGCATTCCATGGACTTCGCTCCGAAGATCCTAATCAACATCTTAAGGACTTCCTTAAAATTGTCGATTCTATTGACCTTGATGCTACTACTCGGGAGACCGCGCGTCTGCGTCTCTTCCAATTCTCTCTACGGGACCAAGCTAGTAATTGGCTTGAGCGACTTCCACGGCTCCATCTCAAGTTGGGATGATCTCACCATTCGCTTCCTTGCTCAATTTTTCCCACCGGGAGAACCACAAAACTTAGGAATGACATCTTGATGTTCCAACAACGCCAAGGTGAATCTCTCTAAGCATGGACTCGATTCAGGACTTACTCCATAAAGTCCTCATCACGGCATTGATCTTTGGCTCCAAGTCCAAATCTTTTATGATCATGTCAACTTTCCCACTAAGCGATCCATTGACCAAGCGGTGGTGGAAAACTTAGTTATCTCACCGCGGAAGAATCATGGGGTATAATAGAGGACCTTGCTCTATGACAACGAAAGTTGGAATGACCCCGTGAGTTGCCCAAAACCGTTAAGGCAATCTCCTTGCCTCCAATTGACTCACAACCTTCCGACCGTAGGATGCTTGAACTTGAAGATCAAGTAAAATTCCTTATGAGCTCTTACGAAAATCCTAAGTCTTCACGCCATGTGAACAAAGTTTCCTCCTTGTGTGAGCCATGTAGTGATCCTCATAACACGCAAGACTTACACCCGATCCCCGAACATGCTTCCGTTGACTACGCATCCTCGTGTTAATGGAGCGGGAGAAGATTCCCGCAACACCCGGACCTAGGACTTTAATGACACCGAGAAGCATGGAAGGGCAAGCCCGACTTCTATTGGGGACAAACCAAAGAATTCACTTCTAATGATTTCTCATTACCCTTATCTCATGGCCCTAGCCAAAACATTGAAGGAATGTTGCAACAACTTGTCGCATCCCGAGAATCCCAAATAGCTAAGCTCTCGGACCGCTTTAACCAACAACAAGCCGAAATGGATAGGAAGATAGACAACCTTTTGAAAGCCATAACTAATAGTGATAGGAAGGTTAATGTTATCTCAACTTTCGAGCCTTCCGGTGTAGAGATTAAAGACCCAAGTAAGCTAGCTAAGCACGTTCAATTCGTCAATACCATCGCCTTAGTTAAACCTAATGGAACAAATGACGAAGAGGATCATACACTTGAGAATAATGAAACAACCAAGGAAGTAGATGAAGTAGACAATGACTATTTCAGTAAGTTTCCTACGGAAGAAGAACTATCTCACCACCCTCATTTAGTGCGTGACCTCCGTCACATGTATGTTAGGAAAAGCCCTAGAATCAAGTTTGGGAACCCTTGGAATCTTAACATACCATGTTGCATAGGACACCTTTTTGTGGCAAAGGCCTACATTGATCGCAAGTCCCCCATCAACATAATGGCTAGCACCTACTACAATTGGATATTGAAGAAGCCTATTCCAACTAGGCAAGACCCCAATGATCCTAATGTTAGTTGCAATTTTCTCGGAAGAATTAAGGGATTGCCCGTTTATGTAGGTAGTTTCACGTTTCCTACGGACTTCATAATTGTGGATGATATTAGCACGCCATAGACCTAGCTTGTCCCATGTTATTCTAGGAAAACCTTTCATAGAAAGCACCGGGATGACCTATAACCCCTCGTTAGGAGTAGTGCGATTCAAGGATGAGACCGATGACATAGCTTACCAAATGCCGTTTAAGATTGAGAAGTTTTCATCATTCTCTAATGATGAAAAGGAACTTAAACTGTCGGTCTATTATAGGAATGATGAGGATAGGGAGAAAGGTGTAGACTATGTTATGGCTAAGATTTTCGGATTCTATAAGGATTGCTTGAGCCTAGGACCGGAATATAGGACCGATTGGGGAGAGGATGAACTCTTAGAGAAGTGCATTATAGGGCACTTCTACAACATGGAATCCCCCATTAGAGACCGTCAAGGTGGCGGTAATGAAGTAACGTAGGAGCACGACTACGAGTCTAGCTACAAGACTCTTAAATAAAGAAAAGCGCTTCGTGGGAGGAAACCCATGTTTAATTGTTTGCTTGTTTGTGTCATATATCTTTTATTGATTGTTTAATCTCATGTTTAAATTTGTAAAAATGCTTTATTTTGTTTTTAACCTCGTCTTAATTGCATATAAAGGTATTTTACATAAAGGATAAGTGTAGGGAGGATTACACACGTTTTCATAAGAAACGTGAACATGAGAATAACAATTAATTAAAGATATATTTGTGTGTTTGTTCGAGTCAAATGCTTGTATCGAGTCATAATGGATGTTTTGCGAAATTTTTCCGATTCTAAAGATGTAAATTTTCGAGAATTTTTCGCAGACCGGTTTTGTCGGGATAACTGACGGCGTCAGATTGCAACTGACGGCGTCGGGAAGGAGTAAAACATCGATTACTTTTTCTCGTTTTCGAGCTACTTAAAATTTTTGGAATTTTCCGTGTCTTAATTTTCTTAGAAATGCAGAAACATCCATTCCACAAGCATTATATCCTAGTTCAGTAGAGTCTTATATATATTATTACCGCCGATTTTACGCGAAGGTTTCGTTTGTTTTCTTCAAATGTGCAGGTTTTGTTTATCAAGAAGAAGATACATAAAGTTGGAAGGAGCTTTTCACGCATACATTCTTCTTTGAAAGGATTTAACCACTACTTCACACACGGATCCTACCGAGCAATCAAGGGAGTATTAGTTTCTTTCGTTTTTGATTACCTTCTTTTATCATTACTTTGATACTTTCGGGGAACATTGGGGACAATGTTCAGTTTAAATGTAGGAGGGAAAATAAAACGGAACTTTGAAACTATGCTTATCCTTGATTATTTGCTTTGTCCAATTGCATTTGCGTAATAAACCATGAGAAAATGTCGGTTAGGGTAATTTTGGCACCAAATTTAAAATTTTCATAATATATAGGAGTGGGCCATTAGTCTTAACAAAAGCGTCTCACGGATAGGAAGTTATATGACTAGCACAAAACCTTTTACCACTTAAATTCAACCAAAATGTGAGGATCGCACTTAGATTAGTAGGAATTAAAGCATTCATCTTTAATGCTTAGAGTGTGAACCGTAGTATATTAATTCTAGAACTTGTTTTGTGATGCATTCCGAGATCGCTAGTAAGACTACACTTGTGTAGTTAGGAATAACTAAATGATAAGAGGCATTAGGATAACCCTTGTTTGATACGTAATATAATTACTTCTTCCACCTCGGTTGAGTAATTCCCCACACCCTGCGTTGTACTCATCTTTAGTACACGATACCCCTAGTTAACCCCTCGAGCCTATCCTTTTCGCGGTTCTCGTGATGTTTGGTTTTTCGGAATATCAATGAAGAACATTGTTTACACCCCACCCCCAAATGTACACCCAAATCGCCTTAGCCTACCTTGTATGCACTCACTTTTAGTGCATTATTGTTAGGGTGAAAGCTAAAGACACATAACGTGATTTTTCGAACTACCGATGTATAGCTAATTTTGAAAATTACCATTATGCACGCAATATATTTTCAAATTTAGAACAATGTCACATAATATGACGGTAACTAACAAGTTACCGGTCACAAACTTTCAAAATGAAAGAAATGGTCCTGTGACTTGCGTTGAATTTCACATGTCATCCCTTGACTTTATTTTCGGTTAAAAAGTTTGATAATGGTCCTTATGGTCATTAACTTTGATTTAGTCCGTTTTTCCGTTTTTGTCGCTTTTCTTACGTTTTGTCCGTTTTCATACGTTTTATCCGTTTTCATCGTTTTATCCGCTTTTCTTACGTTTTGTCGCTTTTCTGTTTTCATCTCGTTGTTTTCACGTTTTGTCCGTTTTAAATGCGTTTTTATCGGCTTTTAATTCGTTTTTGTCCGTTTTCTTACATTTTGTTTGTTTTCTTACGTTTTGTACTATTTCAACGTGTTGAAAATTTTTCCAAAAGAAGAAAAACTTGGAAAAAATTTTCCAAAAAATTGGAATTTTTCGCAATTTTGAAAAATAAATAGGAAAAAAATTTCGAAAAAATTTTGAAAAAATCAAAATTTGAATAAAAATTTCAAAAAAATTGAATAAAAAATATTTAAAAAAATATTTTTCAAATATATTATTTTTAAAAAATCTAAAAAAATATTTGAAAATTTTGAAAATTAAAATTTCAAATTTTTTAAAATTAAAAAAAAATATATATTTGAAAATATTTAAAAAAAAAAAAAATATTTTTTATTCAAATTTTTTTTGAATTTAAATTTTTAATTTTTTTCAAATTTTTTCGAAAATTTTTTTTCCTATTTATTTTTCAAAATTGCGAAAAATTCCAATTTTTTTTTTGGAAAATTTTTTCCAAATTTTTTTCTTTTGAAAAATTTTCAACATGTTGAAGTAGTACAAAACGTGAAAACGGAAAACGTAAGAAAACGGACAAAACGAATTAAAACCGATAAAACGTATGAAAAATAACAAAACGTAAAAACAATGATGAAAACAGCAAAACGAAAGAAAACAGACAAAACGAAGAAAAACGGATAAAACGGACAAAATGTAAGAAAAGGGCAAAAACGGATGAAACCGATAAAAACGTAAGAAAAACGGACAAAACGTAAGAAAACGGACAAAACGTAAGAAAACCGACAAAAACGGAAAAACGGACTAAATCGAAAGTTAATGACCATAAGGACCATTACTAAAACTTTTTAACCGAAAATAAAGTCAAGGATGACCGTGAAAGTCAACGCAAGTCACGGGGACCATTTCATCATTTTGAAAGTTTGTGACACGGTAACTTGTTAGTTACGGTCATATTATGTACATTGTTCTAAATTTGAAAATATATTGCGTACAATGGTAATTTTCAAAATTCGTTGCGTACATCGGTAGTTCTGAAAAATCACGTTGCGTGTCTTTAGCTTTCACCCTTATTGTTATCACCCAAAACCCTTAGTTCAATTATCTAGTTGCTTGCATGAGTTGCTAAGTTGAGTCATATCTTTTATACACAGTTTTGGGACGATTGGGACTCATGGGAAAAGTTAAAGTTTTAAATGACTAAAAGGGAACGCCAATTCCTTTATTTGCGTAATAACGTACTCCAAGTGTTTTGATCTTTTCAATTCGGGTCACATTAGTGTTAGAGTAATAAAAACTCATGTGTAGGGATGTGCTATAAATCCCTATTATTTTGATGTTATCGTAGAGGATGGTAGAGTAAAAGTGTATGAAAAAAAAAAAAAAATCGAAAAAATAGAAAAAGAGAAAAAGAAAAAAAAAATAGAGTGAAAAAAAAAAAAAATAAAATAAAATAAATACGGGCTACCATCCTATATCTATCTTTAAATTTATGTTTGTTATCTAGAGTTTAGAGTGTCGAGTCTTGGCTTAGCAACGCTATTCTTCGTATGCATGTAACATTGAGATTTTTGACTTGCCACCACTAAAAAAAAAGCCTATCCCACCAAACCCTTTATTTCCCTACCGTAAGCCTAACGTTACAACCCTTTAAAGACCTCTTTGATAGTCTTTCCTAGGTGCTTACGCCAAAGCAATGGAGGTTTGATCTATTCTCAAGCCTATGGTAATCTATGTACTAGGACCGGTTAATGAGTGTTTATCTTCCATTTCCAATTTGTTATATTTCATATACACCGAGAGATGTGAGTATCCAAACACCCCATGTGAGGTGTTAGTATGTACTTTCGTGCTTGTTATGACTTTTATGGGCTTATATGTGTTGTGGACTGTTTTAAACCAATGCTTCATGACCCCTAACTTATAAATTAATTGGCTAAAAGCACATTTGCTTGAGGACAAGCAAATACCAAGTGTAGGGATATTTGATAAGGTTTTAAAATGTACCTTTGAGGGTCGTTTAAGCCCTTATTTGATCACTTTTGTATCCGTTATTGCTTAATATCGCTCCTTTTCACTTTTTAGGTCTCTTGAAGGCAAACTGCGTAATGACACTTATTTAGACGAAAAGGCGGATATATGAAGAAAATGGCCAAAGTCAAGAATCGAGACACTCAAGTCGCTAAATTACAAGGGGACGGCGTCCATCGCTTAATCTATGACGCCGTCGGAGGAATTTCTGACTACTCGTAAGAGAAATTGCTAAGTTTTGAAGGACGGCGTCGGGCTTTAAAAGAGTAGGCCGTCGCAACTCGCACGGCCTAGATTCAATCCAGACGCGCCGGCTAAAGAGGACGGCGTCACAAGCATAAGGTGACGCCGTCGCAAGATTAACTTGGCCAAGACGAAACCCTAATGGCGGCGACACGGCAAGGCCACAAATCATAAGGTGACGCCGCCGCACATGTAATCTTATATTTAGAATCCGAATTTTTCGCTTTAGAGAGTAGTCTTTTGGGTAAACTTTTGGAGTAAAACCTAAACCGAACCAAGGTCGTATTTTAGGGTTCTAAACCCTATCTTACACCAAGATAAATTGTTTACTTCATTAATTTAATTATGTCTTCAATTATTTGTGTGTATGCTTGCATATTCTCCATGTCCGGCTAATTTACTTTTGTGTTTGCTTAGGAAATATGAAACTTAATTATTGAATATTGATTGGTTGTTTCTTATCTTAGTTGATTAATGATCTAGTAATGCGATAGGTCATTCGTTGTGTACTTAATGCTTGATTAATCTTTGTGAACCTTAGGTTATAGCACTTTGAGTTGTTGTAAGCTAAACTATCCAAAGAGGCCTTAGAGTTAGAGTTTATTATCCCTTGTGGGTTTTGTAGACGAGACCCTTTGGTAACTTCAAAGAGTTAGGGAGAAACGACACCCTACAACTTTAGACACACAACGCAATTAGGAATAAGGACGTGACAATTCAACCACCAATAGGAGATAATTAAGGAGTAGTAAAACCTAAGTAAACACATCTTTAAACTATCATACGAGCACACAATAATTAGACATAGACTACCACCACCTTAGTTTAGATAATTAGATAATAATAGAGTAATCGGTAGAAATACCAACCCCCAAATCCAAACCCCGAGATTCATACTTTTCCTTTTCTAAAAAAACATAAAAGATAAAAATAATCTTCCTCAACCCCAACCTTAGCGTAGTAACTTCTCACTAGCATTCCTATTCCCCAGAGAACGATATCAATTCCCGTGGCTTACCCTAATACTACACTACAACGATTAGATTCACTGCCTAGGGTGTTGAAAAACTTGCTCGACGAAAAGGAAGTTCCTTTGACCCCGAACGCGTTGTGTAAGCGTATCAGTGCCATCAATCTTTTCTCCACTAAGAGCAGTGAAGGTTTCAAATTGATGCTTGAGCATATTCATCCTTGACTTCTTAGTAGCTTCATTACCAGCAAACCTTAATTCAAGAGCATCCAATAAATCTTTAGCAGACTCATATTGATCAAAGTCCAAGGCAAACTCATTAGGTATTCCCATAGAGAGAATACTGTGAGCTTTGATCTCCATTTTCCTTTTAGCTTTATCAGGTTCACTAACAATAGCTATCTCTAGTCCATCCTCACCCTTCTTAGGAAGAGTGTCTCCTTTTTCAACGACATCCCAGAGAGCATAATCAATCATACGAATGTATTGCCTCATTCGTATTCTCCAGATTTGATACTCACCATGCTTGAGCATGGGTACCTTTGAAGCAGTCACCATGTGAGTTTCGTCGGACATCTTAACTTACTTGAATAAAGATTAACAGACTTCTTCTTGGTTACAATTTCTAGATCACAAGCTTTGATACCACTTGTTGATCCCAGTTGAGCAAACGATCTAATATATAAACTGACTTAGAACAAAAGTTTATTAAGTATTACGCGGAATTTAACACTTAATCTTAAGAAGAAGAACGAAGAAACATTCAACACCTCAATATTATTGATAATACGAATACTCTTACAAAGATTAGGGTTTTGCAACCTTGAAGTGTATCGACCTTAGATATAAAACATACATATATCTAATCTAACCTAGGATCTCCTTTTATAGGCTAAGGAGTCCTATACATTATACAATTTGTAACCTACAAGATAAATATCTTTCCATATTTATCTAATACAATAAACAAAACCGACTATACAAGACTAGCGGTGGTTACATATCATTATCGGTGGTTATACTCTTCTACTAGCCGCGGTTTGTCTTCATCCGTGGTTACATCCTTCCGTCCGTGGTTATATCCAACTCGTCGAGTGGTTCCAAAGACTTAGAGTAATTCATGATCCAAGGAACCTAAAACCGACAATATATATATATATATATATATATATATATATATATATATATATATATATATATATATATATATATATATATATATATATATATATCGATGTGTATGATGTCATTATTCACACGAAATGCCACGTCAATGCCACGTTTTGCCACGTAATGCCACATAGGCAATGTTTAGTTTGGGTATTATAATTCAAAAAATGTGCGCATGTGAGGTTTGAACTTGTGTCTGTTTAATACACTTTAAACGCCTCAAGTAATGAAACCAACTATGCTAATTAATCTTTTGGTTACATATTCCAAATCATAATCTATATACATGACTGTTTTTGTAATGGTAAATATATGTTGGAATCACTCCTAAACCTAAATCAAGTGTTAGTAATTCATATGTAATAGTTATCTTAATTATGGCCTTTATGTTTGTTATTAGCCTTAAGCTTATGTAGAGGCCCATGAGCTTAGGCCCAAGCCCATAGGAGAAAGGAAGGGACTAGGAGTGTTGCCCTAGCTTCCTCCTATAAATACTATGTAATAACCCTCACTGAGGGTTGGTTGTTCAATTATCTCTTTCACATACTCTATGCTTAACCGGTCTTAGTTTCACGGCGTATGTGTGTGTGATATTGTTCATCCGCCTCTCTTCTCCTCTCTATCTCTTTCTATTGATGCTTGTGTTGTAAACTTAGTGACCTAACAGTGGTATCAATCGCCTACTAGTTGGGTGAACGTATTGTTTTTGAAGTGGGTTTTGGTCCTACGCGTAAAACAAATGGGTTATACTTTGGTTCGCTTAAAAACACGTATTTTACACTTTTTAATCCAAGATTCTTGTACTTTCAACGTTTTAAGGTGTTAAAATAACTGTTTTTGGCAAAAAGTTTCAACCTTTTCGTGTGGAACATCATTTTCTAGCTTGGTTTTATACGTGGTTCATAGTCTACACATAACTGTTTTAGACACTTTGGATCATCAAGTTTCACACTTTTGTGTTATTTTAGTGATATTGAAGCTATTTCATCACAAAAATCTGGTTTAGAAACATCTTTGGTCAAAAGTCATTTTTACGAGTAGTTCTACGCCTAACGAAACCCTAATCTTACGCATAAGAGTTCCTTGGTTTGATCTTCAGTTTTCGTGGTTTACTCCGTGTTTTCTTGCTTGGATAAGCCTGAAAATACGTCGACTTTAGATATCTTTTGCACTGTGATAGTGTAAAAGATCATTTGGGCAAAACCCTAAAATTACGCATAAGCATAAGCTTACGCGTAGAAGTTTTTACGCATAAGATTTATCTTACGCATAAGCATTGTCTTACGCATAAGAGTTCCTTGGTTTGATCTTCAGTTTTCGTGGTTTACTCCGTGTTTTCTTGCTTGGATAAGCCTGAAAATACGTCAACTTTGGATATCTTTTGCACTGTGATAGTGTAAAAGATCATTTGGGCAAAACCCTAAAATTACGCATAAGCATAAGCTTACGCGTAGAAGTTTTTACGCATAAGATTTATCTTACGCATAAGCATTGTCTTACGCATAAGGTAATCCTACGCCTAAGGTTTCTACGCCTAACTTCTTGTTTTACGCATAACTTTAGTGTTTTTTTCCTTACTTACGCGTAAGCTAATCCTACTTTACGCGTAACTTTGGTGTTTTTACGCGTAAGGATACTTCATCAACAAAGGTTCATTCGACTACAAAGATCCATCAAAAAAAAAAAATCCGCTTGTTAGGTCACTAGTTTTACAACACAAGCATCAAGAGAAGAGATAGAGAGAAGATCGGATGAACAAATCACTCAAACAAACACTATGCATAGATAAATAAGGACGGTTATGCGTATGCAAGTGAAAGAGAGAATAAATTGAACAACCAACCCTCAAGTGAGGGTTATTACATAGTATTTATAGGAGGAAGCTAGGCAACACCCTAGTCCCTTCCTTTCTCCTATGGGCTTGGGCCTAAGCTCATGGGCCTTCTACATAAGCTTAAGGCTAATAACAAACATAAAGGCCATAATTAAGCTAACTATTACATATGAATCACTAACACTTGATTTAGGTTTAGGAGTGATTCCAACAATCTCCCAAGTGTTGGTGATGAATGAATATGAACGGTGAAGGCGTTGATGTAATAGTAGCTTTGACGCCTTCGACATTCTTCTTTCTTGTGAGAAGAATTGCTTTGATTTGAACAATCTCCTAGTGTAGAGAAATTGTTTTCTTTAAGCAGCTTTTGCTTTGACGTCATCTTTAACTTTGTTCTTTGTTTATTGTTCTTTGGGATGGTAGTGATAGTATGTTGTTGTTCGCATTAAGTGCGCCTCAGTGCTTTCGTTGCTCAAGTGTTCCACGTCATTCTTCAACATGCTCACACGCTCTTTGACGAGGATTTCGAGATCGATGAAGTTCTTTAAGTCTTTAACTTTGTAGATTCTTTGACTTGACGAAGAATCATTTCGACTTTGTGTTACTTTAAGATAGAACTCTATTAGTGATGATGTTGGCGTGAGCATGAGAAGAATCTGCACGATCATTCCGCTCCGAGCTTCCATAAGAAGAAAACATTAAACGGTTAGTAATAAGCGGATTCCGCACTTACAAGTTTGAACTTCGAGAGTGTTAACAACATAGTGTGAAAACACAACTCTAATTCTCACAAAGGCCGTTCTCGAACCGGAGTCCCACAAGTGAGATAACGCGATGTACCAAGTACATCTGATTCGAGATGAGCCGAGGTACAATCAAGCATCACCTGATCAGAGACCGCTTGAGACACACTAAGCGTAATCCACGGGAGTTACCGAAGTGACTGACCGTCGTGGTCGTTTGATGTTGACCCCGCAGGAGTTTCCATTCAATCACCGAGGATCACGGATGTGAACCTCTCATAAATGTTCTCGATGATTGCTAAGATCCGTGAAGGACTCGATAATGTACCACCGATGTTCTTATTGTTGAACATCAAGTGATGAAATGTCAAGTGTACCTATGAGATCTTTTGATGAATCTCGTGGCTCTAGACTCAATAGTGCGTTTTGGTTTTCCGAGCGGAGACTAGGAGAGGTCTCCTTCTTCAATATCGCAATCTCTAAGAGAAAGCCGATAGATTATGTAGGGTTCCTGTGAGAATGAAACAAGCTTCTTTTGAGAGAAACTTGAGTGGCTAAGAAGGTTTGGGTCCATGACTTTTTTAATCTTCAATACTCAAGTGACAACCAAGAGTATATGAATTGAACCCGATGTCCGCCTCTAAGTTGAATAATTTGGAGGGCTATTTCTTTTCACCCTTTTCTTTGCATTTCTTTTAATTCTTCAACTCATTCTTTCTCCGATTCTCATTTTCTCCTTTTATAATCGCACTAAGGACTTCTAAGTACTAACTATTTGTGATGTCCTTGGGTAGATCCCTCCGACTCTGGCGGATCATAGGATGGTTATTCCTAACCTTAGTCACCTTATAACTCCATGACTAACCTATGGTGCCATAAAACCAATTTTCAAGAAAATCTCTCACATCGGTTATGATTGTAAAACATTTTGTACCACCGTAAGAGTTTGATCTTTTGTAGAAATACTCCCTCCGCATGTGCTTAAGAGTTTTACTGAAATCGCGACAAGTGAGGAAAGAGCGCGCTTTATGAATTGATCAACTCAAGATAGACAATCCCACGCGAGACACGGTTACGTTGCATAGTTAAAGAGTTACGTTGTCAGCTTTTAGGTGACAACTAGCTCTAATAACTACCTTGAAGGTGTAGACAAACCTCGAAAGGTTGTCAAACCTGTCAGAGTTCATGTCTATCAAGAGCTTCTCGAATAGGTACAATTTACTTGGATAAGTCTTTGGAAGACAAATCTTTTCAATGTAAGACTGTTCAGATCCCGTCAATTCATGGGTTGAAGTCTTTTCACACGAGGATTCATTAGCAAAACATAATCATATTTCTTATCACATATTTTCTCCCCCTCAAAAATGGCATATAAATGTTGTTTTTGAAGAAGTGTTGAAAATAAATATGACCATTTTGAGTTTTGTGGGAAAAGTACCACTGAGAACACTTTTGTGAACAAAGATTTTAGTCAAATACTCCCCCTCAACAAGTGATATAAACGGTTGAGGTTTTGAAAATCATAAGGGAAAGTACTTGTTCTTTTGAGCAAAACCTTGAAAAATGAAAGGCTTGATAGGTTTTACTCAAAAGTAAGAAGCTTTCTCTCCTTTTATAAGGATTGTGGCACTGAAGCGTACCACAGGGTCCTTTCTTGACAATTACGGGTTGTACACTGTTATGTGTGCACAAGCCATTGACATATATAAATCACACATCCAAAATATTATGAAATAGAAGCGTGTTCAAGGGTACCAGAAGTCCATCAATGTTTCGTGAATGCGAATCATGCTGATAGCCGGCGAGAGCAATCGGGACGACCGCCAACAAAGCTCTCCATAGTTCGAATCGGTCCCGCCGATACAACCTTTCATCAATCTTTCGATGATCCTCCTCACATCCCGTCTTTCCTTGGAATTCCATCGCTTTTATGACCCAATACCTTCATGAATATCCTTCAACCTATAAGCCAATCCGTCCCTAACCTTCTTCAATGTGTGATCCCCAAACTTGTGAAGATCTCTACAAGCCATCAAGCGATTGCGATGTGTTTCACTAATGTAAACCACTCCGAATGGTTGGTCGATGAGTGTGTGTTGTGAAAGTTGGTTAATGTCGGGAAGATCTAGGCGAGGTGGAGTGAAGTTGACACGGTCCGATATGATTCAACCGCAAGTCGGAGATCTTTTACACGTTCTTTGATGACTATGCTTCGATGAAGATAAGCAAGGACTTGATGAATTCACGTTGTACTTGCTTGAAAATTGTCTCATACGACCACGCACTTTGGCAAGGTACATGTCTTCAATGTCGTTGATAGACAAATTCTCAAAGTCCACTTCGAGAGAATGCATAATCCCTTCGCCTTGCCTTTTGACCACGATATTCTTGAGGAAAGTGTAGTCCCATTTAGATGAAAGATCAACATGTTGAATGGCCACGATTGCTTTAGTCTCGAACACTTCATGTTGAGACTTCAACTGGCGCACGTAGTAGATTCGCTTGTTCGCCAATGGTGAATCCCATACAATGCATCACGGTCATATACTTCCACATTGTCGAGAACATATGGTTAGTCCTTTCCTCGATGGCTATGCGTTAGAGTATATGGTCACGGAATGGAAGTGTCGAGATGTAGCGTATTTCCTTGAACCATCGCCACCGTGTAGAAGAAATTCCAAGTCTTTGTTGAAGAAATATCGAATGGAATCCTAGGTCGATCAGTTGGCCAATTGTTGGTAGAGGTTTTGACCATCGGTGTAGTATGGAGGGTTGTCCCGTTTGGTGAAGTCTATGTTTGCTTCGGGTTGAGCCAATCCATGTTGTTAGACATGGCTCGTGCTATATTATCGAGGTGATACTCAACTTCAATAGCACTTTCCGAGTGTCTTTGAGAAGTTGAAATGCTTCATTCTTGATTCGCTTCAACTCGGATTTCGCCATCTTCTTCACACGGAATTTTTCTTGTAGTAGTTTTGCATGCTCCAATGTACTACATTCGGAACCTCTTGACCTTCACCGGTAAGGAGTAGAATCAACAAGCTTCGAGAACCATTCACCAAGATCATCCTCGTCTAGCCATGATAAGACGTCACCATAGGCGCCTTCTTCTTCTTCTTCTTTGGCCTGAGGAGGATTCGGTTTCTTGGTCGTGTCGAGAGATGGGTTGTTGTTGGGGCTCGAGACTTCTTCATCGTCACCACCCGTATACTCAAAGTGATCTTTGGTTTTCCGAGTCCGGGTGGTAACTCGAATCTTGAGGTTTTTCAAGAGAAGAACGAGGAGGAGATCTTTGTTGAGGTGGAGTCCGTTTGGGTGGAGGTTGCATAGAAGATGATTCACCGGACTTCTTCTGCGTTTGGGCTCGTTGTCCTTATCCTTGTCATCATCGTCTCTTGGACGTTTCGCCTTTCGACTTCTTCTCCGCATGCTTGATTTGAGTTGATATTCCAAAGAATGCTTCAAGCAATTTACCTTCGTGAGAGGCAAGTGTTGCGGATCATTTGGACATTTGAGCTACCACCGGTCAACTAACTCAAAGATCTCGAGAAGATTATGGGATCAAGCGGATTGATGTTCACGTGCATTGGTGTTGATTTCATAGTCGCTTGGCCGATGAAGTAGATTCGGATAAAGTTGTTTGGTGAACAACTCCTTTGTAACTTTAGGAACAAAGTCAAGAAGGTACTTGTGAGTGTAACCTTTGATCATTTCGTCAATTTTCCTTGAAGATCATCTTTCATGAGCTTCTTAACATACTCCTTTCAACTTTCATCTCGTCATTCTCGTCATGAAGATATCAGATTTGATCAATGAAGAAATTCATTTTTCTTGTAGAGCGTGTCTTTCTTTCGACTGCTTGATGACTTTAACGATTCGTGTCTTAGTTTGAGAAATCCAAGAGGCGGTTGGCTTCTTCACCGATTTGGATGTTGATTTGGTTGATTTCTTTGATGGTGGTGGTGAGGGTGAGAAGATAAACCGATGATGATGAGATGAGGAGACTCCGGGTCCTTTGGTGGTTCAAAAGTTTTCTCCTTAGAACGTGTAGGACTATCCGTAGGAACTTATCATCATCTGTTAGGAATTAGAAATTCCGGTATTAAAGAGTCGGTCACCTCAAGTATATGTAATCGTTAGAAAGCTCGTAGTCGTAGTTATATTAAGTTAAGTAGTATTTAGTTAACTAACACCGTGGAGGCGGACGGTCTTTACCCACTGTATGCCCGATCCACACCCGTTGTGTGGCGCTTATGTAAGACTATAAATACTCTCTACCTCCCAAGGTAGAGAGTTGGAGCTCATAATAATATCTTTCACTTTCTCTCACTAAGTTCCCTAAACCTCTAACTTTCTCTCTAGAATTCCATTTATACGCCAACTTGGTGTTTTGGTTTGATGTGTAAGTGAAAACTAATATCCTACAATTGGTATCAAGAGCCATGGTTAGATCATATCTTGCACATCTTTGGATTTCTAGTGGTTTTAGGTGGTTTTGAGTTTGAAAAGTTTAGTGGTTTGTGCATCATTTGGTTGATTTCTTGTGTTAAAGCTTGGATTTTGTTAGTACTTTTACGCTTAGAATCATCACAAGTGTTTAGGTTTTCATTTGGTAAGCTTGAATCATCTTGGTTGGGTTGTTTTGGATTGAAAAGTGATGTTTGTGAAGTTTTCTTGCTAGCGACTTGATCTACGGATTATTTTTCCTTGTAGCGACTTGCTTTACATTTTTGTAGCGAGTTGAAGTTTTTGAGCTAGCGACTTAGTCTTAGCGACTTACGGTACAAGTAGTGGACTCTCCACCACGGGTAGCGACTCAGTGAGTAATGAGTTGCTATTTAGCGACTTGATTCTTTAGCGACTTGAATCTTAGCAATTGTCGCCAAAATTTTGCTAGCGACTTGAGGCTTAGCGAGTTACTATTTAGCGACTTGCCTTTGTTTAGCGACTTGGGACTTTAGCGACTTGGTGGTATAGCTAATTAGGTGTTAGCGACTTGGTGCATTATCTTCTAGCGACTTGGGTGATTTTTACTGCTTTCTCTTGATTTAGTAAAATCCGTGAAAGAATCTATTTCCGGTTTAATCATAGAGTTATAAAATCCGTATAACTGTTAACATGTCTACCAACGCTTCCACTATCATCTCACTGTTGTCGAGGATGTTCAAGCAATGTTCGGATACTCGTCCACCCATGCTTGACAGAATCGACTACGATTCTTGGGCTCAACGAATCGATTTTACCGTCTTGGAAAGGAAAATGGTGTCAACATTCTCAAATCCATTGATGAAGGACCGATCGAGTTGAGACGACTAGAGATGTACTTGATATCGCTAAAGATGAAACTCGATTTACGGAATGGACATACCAAAGATGTATGATGAGCTTGATGATAAGGAGAAAAGAGATTCGATGTCGATATCGGGGCTTCTAACATTGTTCTTCAAGGTCTTCCTAAAGACATCTACAAGTCGATCAATCACAACACCGAAGCAAAGGCGGTATGGGATAATGTCAAGATGCTTCTCTCGTGTTCTAATTAACTATGGAAGACAAAGAATCACAACTCTATGACTAATTTGAACACTTCAAGATGAAACCATATGAGAGTGTCTATGAGTACTATGTGAGATTTCATAAGTTGGTGAATGATATGAGGAACATCGAATGACTATGCCTAACATTCACCGAACTCAAAATTTGTGAAAACATGAACCCGAATGGCACAAGTTTGTCACCTCGTGAAGTTCACTAAAGGATTGAAGAATACAAATTATGAGCAACTCTATGCCTTCCTCCTTCGTAATGAGAGACATGCTATGTTTGAAAAATGATTCTTAATCGGCTCAAAACCAACCGTGGAGAGACAAGCTCGTCTAATGACTCAACCGCCTTCTACTCAAACATCGGAATCACAACCAAAGCCTCACAAGTCATACCCATGGGTAATGGTAATCACAAACTCATTCCCGATCCTATGTTCAAACAAGTCGATGTCGATGCACACGCTGGTAACTTCATTAATCAACTAGCTCTTCCGATTAGTCAAAACATGAATTCTCTCCCACAAACCAACAACAACCTCGTAACAAAGATCTAACCCACACAATCAAGCTCTTGTTAAAGATGGGAGGATCATGGTGCAACCATTCAGAAAAGAAGAGTGATCGGGAAGAGGTGGAGTCGGTAGAGGTTATGTTGGTAATCGAATCGAGGAAGGAATGGTAATCAAGGTCAAGCTAAGCCGATCAAATGTTATAACTGTGGTGGTGAGGACACATTGCAAGAAACCGCACATCTCCAAAGCGCCCACGTACGCCGATTACTTGAGAGATAAGATGTCGCTTGCACAAGCTCGTGATAATGGTTTCGCTGATGAAGAGGAATTGTTGTTTCTAGTGAGGCAATGCCAAGACCTATGATGTCGATGTGGATGAGCAACCTATTCAGAGATAAGTCACAATCATCGAATGCCTTTCAAGTCACCGATTGTGATGCATACGACTGATGTTGATGATGGACCCATCGCACACACAATTTTTATGGCTAGCATTTCTCCAATGGTTTCTCCCAAGGTCTCTTCTTCACCACAAGTTGGCTCATCCAAAGACAAACTCATTTCGAGGTATTAAAACTATACGATGATGTCGATGTGCAACAGATGCATGACAAAGTACAATCAATCGAAACTATTGAATCAAATGTTGAAAATATGGGTAATATCAATATTGTCCCATATGATCAATATGTGAAACAAAGTGAAAGTGAAGTTGTACCAAGTGATGCATCTTCTCGCAATCAACAATGACTATGTTCTTGATGAATACACCGCATGTGCCCCGATGATTTTGTAATTTCGAACTAAATGCCTATAAAGAACGTGTTGCTATTTATGAACAACGTGCAAAATTTGAGTTGACCACTCGTGAGCGTGAAATGGATGACCAAGTGCGTACAATCATTAGAAAAAGTAATTTTAGAGAAGAAGTATTGAAACAAGAATTAAATTCCTTGCAAGAAAAGCTTTCTAAAACGCTAAGCAAAAACAAGAACTTCAAGAAAATGTGAAAATGCTTAAGCAAGAATTTAATGCAAAGGAATCAAAACTCTTGAGAGATTTTTCTAATATGAAAACTTTGAAAACAAACTTGAAAACAAGTTGTACATACAAGGAAACACCATTCGATCGCTCACATGATCACTAAGCATAGAGTTCTAAGCGATAAGCATAGTGTTCCCATTATAGATAAACCCAACCCCGAGTACGCGAAGATAGCAAAAGACTCAAAGTGTGATCTATGATGGCAATGAGATTCTTAAACCTAGACAGAAACCTAGTTGCGTTGAGTGCACTGAGGAAGATAAGAAATCAGATGAAGTCACTAGGGAAAAGATGAACAAGAAATTAGATGATCCTAAATGTAAAGAGAAGAAAATTATGATCACACCCCATGATTACAAGAAGGAAAACTGGATTTCCTTGAACAAGTTTAAGCCTCAGACATTGTTGACTCCCGAACAAGTTTTCTGGAAAATGGATTTAGATAAGCGTAAAGTCGAAAATATTGTTGAAACAAACCCTCCCTTTGGAAAATGCCTAGAGCGACGTGTATCCTCCTAATACACCAATGCATCTTGTTCCTAGAACAATTGCCACTAAAAGCAAGACCTTAATTAGCCAATATGTTATATTTCAACTATTTGTTGATTTTGAGAAAACTTGCAAGAAAAGGATCACACCCATCGGTATAATCAAGGAGAAAGGGTTTTGAGCAAATGAAAGAATGTTATTTAATCGAGGTCATGCCTTTCTTTAAACTTCTAAAAGATCACTTTGAGAGTCTTAAAAGGGATATAAACCGATATTAAGGGAATGGAAAAGGAATTTGATGCAATGATAGTTGAAGTTAGTGACTATGAGCGTGCACTAAAATATAATGAGATTGAGAGGAAGAACTTGCATACATTAAATGAAACTCTTATTATCGAATGTGTTGCTCAAGATATGTTTTTCATCGCTACAAATTGTTCTATTAATGCTTCTCAATTTCATGAATTATCTGTTGTCTCGAAAGTCTCCCATGATCGTGTCATTGAGCTTGAAAAACTAATTACGAACTAAACGAGAAAATTGAACCGGATGATCATGACAATTTGGTTAAACATTTTTCTAAACTAGAAGTTGAGCATTTTAATTTACAACTAAAATATCAACATCTTAAAGAATATGTCAAAACTTCAAATATCAAGACATCCTCGATGCTCCGAGTTTGATGCGCTTTTTCAAATTAACAAACGTGATGAGCGATTCAAGCTCATTGCAACACGATCGAGAAAGTTGAAAGCCCAAATCTCTCAATTAAAGGGTCAAACAAACAATATGACAGCTCCCAAATGCCTCCTCCTTTAGATTCTCGAATTCTCAAAAGTTTCATCTTCAAAACCTAGTAAATGCATTACAAAAGGAAAACGAAAGTTTTCTAGAAGAAAATGAAAAGGTTAAAAGTCATTTCAATGAGTTATTTGAATCAATAAAGGTCACTCGTAATAAAAATAACGAACAAATAGCTTCATTGCAAAAGGAAATTGAGAATCAAGAGTCGTAAAAGGGAAAATGCCTATGACCAATGGGGAGAATGGTGTATCAAAGGTTCACTCTTGTAATAAATATGCTTTGTCGTGAAATATGTCCTCCTCATCTCGTGAACAACAAACTTGTCGCTCAAACATACTTCTCATCCCTTAAGGATTGCCTAGAATGTTTGCGTGAGATTGTTGAAGAGGATAAGTTAGAGAAACCTCATGATAATGCAATTGGACATGCATGCTTATATGCCAAATGATCTCAAGAAATCCTAGAATGCTTGATCACAATATGCCCAAAGTCATTAGGTGAGAGAGTTAATCCTTTGATTCCATGCTCGATGCCTAATGCCAAGTATGATATTCATTCGATGCCCAATGTTTTGAATGTGAACCTTAGTGTGCCTTTAAGTAGTTCAGATTCCAGATCTGTCAATGCTAAGAAAGAGAACTCAAGTGTGCCTTCTAGGAGTACAAATCCCAAGATTTAGTTTCAAGAAAGTGAACCTTAGTGTGCTGCATGTAGTTCAGATCCCAAAGACATCTAAACAGTGATGCAAAGAGTAGTAAAACCAACTAATGTTCCCATTCCTCTACAGAGTAATCGGTGACATTAAAGGGAGCAGTCAAAGTCTCAAGACAATACAAGGAATGATAGGACCTCGCAAGCTAAGAATGTGCACCGAAAAGAGTAGAAGAACAATCTAGGAACTTTAAGTTTGAACCGAATAAAACGAATCGTGTTGATTCTAGTATTAGCCATAGGCGCATCGTAATTAATTCAATTCGATACTATTTGCAAACCTTGTATTGATGTCCGCTGAATTCGCTTTCTAATCATGAATGTGGTGTTAATGTTTTGCCTAATGATGTTAATTGTCCGATTAATATTGTTAATGCTAAAATTCATGCTAAGAAGGCTAAAAGGCAAAACGAAAGAAAGTTAGAAAACAGTGGAAACCCACGGAAGAACATTTAGTAAGATAGGCTATTATTGGTTACCTGTTGGTCATAAGACTAATCGAGACAATGCCCACTAGAAAATAGATGCCACTTGGTAGAACTATTCCCTTAAGAAGTGAGCACCTTTGTGAAAGGGCTATCTGCACACTAGTATCAGATCTATTCACAATGATTCCATTGCCTTATTTTCTCGATATGAATGCTTCTATTTCGATGTGGGTGTTCCAACCATTGTTACTAACCAAATGGAACCCATTCTTGCATGGGGATCCCAATTATCCAGCTTATCCATTCTTGTCTGTGTTCAACCGCAGATCGTTCAAATCGCTCGTGGTACCGGACTCAGTTGTTCCAAGCATATGATGGCGACCGTCACGGCTCATGAACTTCGTGAGCAAATTCATCGGACGGTTATATTCGGAATGATCATTTCGGTGCTATCATGGGTTATGGAGACTATGTTGTTGGCAAAAGTATTATCTCCGTGGTTTACTATGTAGAAGGTCTTGGTCACAACTTGTTCTCTGCTGGTCAATTTGCGATTCGGATCTAGAAGTAGCCTTCAAAACATACCGCTTCGTTATAGAACTTGATGGCAAGGAACTTTTGAGAGGTTCACGTGGTTCAAATCTATACACCATCTCTATCGAAGATATGATGAAGTCTTCCAATTTGCTTGTGTCAAAGGCTTCTAAAACAAAGTCATGGTTATGGCATCGTCGTCTCAATCACCGAACTTCGGCACCATCAATGATCTCACCGTAAAGGACTTAGTTGTAGGTTTACCTAGACTCAAGTACTAAAAGGATCATCTTTGTTCAACATGTCAATTGGGAAAAGCAAGAAGTATGCCCATAAACCCAAACCTACTAACTCGTCACGTAAGTTCTTCATATGATTCATATGGATTTATGTGGACCAATGAGGGTGCGTAATATCTTTGGGAAGAAATATGTGTTAGTTGTGGTTGATGATTACCTAGATTCACCGGTCAAGTTCTTAAGGACAAAGGATGAAACTCCTAATATCATCATCAAACTCATCAAACAATTGCAGTTCGACTTAACAAAACCGCGAATTATCGAATGTATAATGGAACCGAGTTTGTCAACAAACAACTTAGTGAATTTTATGAAAGCGTTGGAATCACCATCAAAGAAGTGTTCCACGAACTCCTCAACGTAACGGTGTAGTTGAAAGACTAAATCGAACTCTTGTATAAGCCGCTAGAACAATGCCGATTTACTCAAAGGTTCCAATGTTTCTCCGGTGAAGCTATTGCCACCGCATGCTACACACAAAATCGTTCCTCGATTCACACTTGCTCATGGAAAACTCCATATGAACTTGTCCACAAGTAAAACCTAATCTCTCTTTCCTTCGTGTGTTTGGTGCATTATGTTATCCAACTAATGAGGGTCAAGACTTAGGCAAACTTAGAGCTAAAGCAGACATTGGAGTATTTTAGGATATGCACCAAACAAAAGGGATACCGAATCTACAACAAAAGAACCCGAAATATCATGGAAACAATTCACATTACGTTTGATGAGTCGATCGGTCAAATGGCTCTGGACAATCCAGCCAGACCCGCACTTCAAAACAGTCCCATTGGTTCATCCCTTGTTCCATACTTTTCTCAAGAAACTCCATATGTACCTCCATCCGAAGATGATTTAAAGAAATTGTTTGATCCTATGTTTGATGAACTTTATGATCCAAGTACTAATGAGGTGTCGATCCCTACAACAGAGGTCGCTCATATTCCTATGAATGAAGTCAATCCCTCGCCTCAATATCTTTAAGTCAAGAAGCGCCATCACGATCCTTCGCCTCATCAACAAATCATCATTCTTCAAATGTACATCATGGAACTGCTCGCATCAATGATGAAGTTAATCCCTTTGCTACTCCTCAAGATGCTCCATTTAAAACATATTTGCTCTCGAATCATCATCGAACCATCTTCTTGGAGACATCGACTCTGCTACCTCGGCCCCTCAACAACCGCCACATGAACACCTTAGAAAATGGACTCACGATCATCCACTAGACAACATCATTGGAAATCCCTCTCGTCCTATATCAACAAGAAAACAACTTGCCACCGATGCCTTATGGTGCTTCTTCAACTCCATACTATCTAAGATCGAACCAAAAGATGTTAAAACCGCCATGAATGAAGATAGCTGGTTCAATGCAATGCAAGATGAAATTCACGAGTTTGATCGACTTGATGTATGGGAGTTAGTACCTGCTCCAGACTGTGCTATGATTATTGCTCTTAAATGGATCTTCAAAGTGAAACTTGATGAGCATGGTGACGTGTTGAAGAACAAGGCTCGATTAGTTGCTAAAGGATACCGTCAAGAGGAGGGTATTGAATTTGAAGAATCTTTTGCTCCAGTTGCTCGAATCGAGGCAATCGTAATCTTTCGCTAATGTCGCTAGTAAGAACATGGTAGTTCATCGATGAATGTGAAGACGGCATTTACGAACGGAGACCTTAAAGAAGTCGCTCACGCCACCAACCTGAAGGATTTGTAAATCAAGAGCATCCTACTCATGTTTATCGTTTGAAGAAGGCCCTTTACGGTTTAAAGCAAGCTCCAAGGGCATGGTATGATACATCGTCAAAGTTTCTTCTATCAACCGGATTTAGCAAAGGAGCAATTGATCCAACATTGTTCACCGAAGTCGTGCAAACATTTAATTCATGTTCAAATTTATGTTGATGATATTATTTTTGCCTCGATGCACCCAATGGAATGTGATCGTTTTCAAATGAAATGAGTTCAAAATTTCAAATGTCAATGATGGGACAAATGTCATTTTCTTGGGATTACAAATTTCGAAAGTCCCGGAGGCATTTTCATAAATCAATCTAAATATGCAATCGAGATCTTAAAGAAATTTGGATTTGATTCAAGTGACCTGTTGACACTCCCATGATTGATCAAACCAAACTAGATGAGGACCACTCAGGATCATGATTGACCAACCAAAATATCGTAGTATGATTGGATCCCCGATGTACCTCATAGCTAGTAGACCAGACGCCTTGTTCATTGCTTGCATGTGTGCTAGATACCGAGCTAAGCCTACTAAAAAGCACCTTGAAGCGCTTAAATGGGTCTTCGGTATTCCAAGGAACCATCAATATGGGTCTTTGTACCAAGGACACCGCATGTCACTAACGACCTATGCAGATGCCGATCATGCAGGTGTCAAGATACTCGTCAAGTACATCTAGAGGTGCTCGGTTTTGGGTGATAAGCTTGTGAGTTGGTCTTCAAAGAAGTAAATGAGTACATCTATTTCTCTACTGAGGTGAATACATAGCCATGTCATCCTGTTGTGCTCAAATCTTATGGATGAGATCTCAATTATCCGACTATGGCTTTGAATTCAACAAAATCCTCTGCATCGTGATAATAAAAGTGCTATTGCTCTCTCATGCAACAATGTTCAACACTCAAGAGCAAAGCATAACGACATTCGACATCATTTCATCAGGAACAAGTGGAAAAGGTGTGGTGGAACTCTATTTTGTGAGGTCTCGAATATCGCTAGCGACATCTTCACCAAAGCTCTTCCAAGAGAACGTTTTGAGTTTATTCTTCCACGTCTTGGCTTGAAAAGCCTTCAACCAGAAACACTCAAACGTCTTCAGGAGGAAGACGAGGAGTAAAGGTCTATCGTCATCTATCTCTTGTATATATCTATTCGAAAAACAAAATAGAAAAATATAAAACCTTCAAAATCCATAAAAATTTGAAAAATCTTGAAAAATACCAAAACAAATATTGTCCTTTTGTCATGTTTTCCTCGATTCGATAATATCTATGGTCTTTGAGATGTCATTCAAAGAATGACACGGGACTTTAGATATTGTTCGAATGTTAAAAAAAAAATCAAAAATTATTTTTGGGAGAAAGAGAAACAATGGTTTATCGTTTTCAAAGTAACCCATTTTCAAAGAAAGAACGAGCCATGCTTTACCATGCTTTCAAATTTCATGCTCTAATTCTATAAACATTTATTCTTTGAAAACTAACTCGCTTTGAAAAATAACTCGGTCTCTATTTTTGATAATCATCGGGACGTATTTGTCAAAATCTCATCTCTCAATCAACAACCTATGTCATTGATTGAGGGGAGAATGATTTCAATTAAATTAAAAAGTTATTTGGCATTAAATTGTTTTCAAAAGATATTCATGCATGTTTTACCAATGGAGTTTAAAGTCTTTAAACCGATCCTTATCGATTAAAACGCTTTCATAATCAAGTCACAATTCCCTTAAAAGCTTTCAAAATCAATTTACATCAATAAGAGATCACAAATCTCAAATTATTTGATAATTGTGATCGGGAGAGAATGTGATTTAAATTGGATTTAATCGATAATTCGGTAAATGGTTTTATAAGGATGTACATGCTATCCTTCTCACATGTGACAAACGATTTCAAATTTTCCATGCACATGTTGAGGGGAGCATCTATCTTAAACCTATGATTTGAAACGTGATCATTTATCTCAATGTGCGTGTTCCTCTAGTATGTGCAAAACTCTTTCCAAACTTCGAGGTACATATTGAGGGGAGCAAACTTATGGAAACCTCATCCTTCCCTAAATGCTTTATCTACTTGATTTGATCAAGGAAGTGATGGTGATATTTTTAGAAAATGGTAATCAAAGATGTAATTTCTTCCTCTTGCCTCTGTGTGCAAAACGATTTCAAACATTTGATGCACATGTTGAGGGGGAGCACTTATTCTAAAAATATCAAAAACAACTCAGGTACAAAATGTATTGATAATATATCACAAGTATCTGGATTGATTTTCAAATGGTTTTCAATTGGTTCCAATGGCAGATGAACAATACCTAATAGACCGACCAACTTTACTTTATGTACGGTGATATAAGGATGATAAGGTTAGGTATTGGTTCCCATGATCCGCCGTAATCCGGAGGGATCTACCCAGGACTATTCACTAGTTAGTGTAGAGTTCTTAGGTATGATGATAAAAGGAGAAAAATGAGATATGGGAAGAGTGCGGATCGAGACCGAGCTAGTACCAAATAAACCCAACAAGGTTCTAGCTATGAAGTCTTGTAAGCAATCAAGGGGTTGAAGAATTAAAAAGAATTGAATGAGAAAAGGGTGTAAACAAATTGCCTCCATATATTCAACCTTAGGGCGTAAACCGGTTCAATTCATATGCTATCGATGGTAACATCGGTATTGAAGACAAGACGTCATGGACCCAAAGGACACACCGCACTTCAACTTTCCAAACCACTCAAGTTCCTCTTAAAAGGACTTGTTTCATTCTCACGGGAACCAACATTATCTATCGACTTTCTCTTAGAGATCGTTGATATTGAAAAGGAGACCTCTCCCAGTCTCAAGCACAGGATCCAAATATGCACAAAATTGAGTCTAGAGCCACGAGATCATCAATAAATCTCATTAGGACACTTTCAATGAAGACTCTCTGCTTCACACAATGTGGAAGAGAGATTATATCTTGAGTCCCACGATTATCCTTGTGGTATTGCCAAAACATCCGAGTGATGTGTGAATATTCACAATGAAGATGGAAAGCCTTCGAGCCAACATCAAACAAGCTCCGGTAGGTGGCATGTGAGATCTATTATATAGATCAACCATGTGACAACCGAATGTAAACAATGGGCGATTCAATCTTTTGAATCAATC